>CM067066.1:20278668-20551168 GCA_033980235.1 Diadema setosum | reverse complement strand
ACTTTACATCGATCTAAAGGTTCAGTTTGAGGGATGGTTCCATTGGAATGTGTAGACTCTGACAATGCAGTGTGATTGTGCCTTTAACATTCTGGAGGCTTAAAATTGATTTCATCCCTTCTTGTCACTAGTGGGTAGTGTACCTGCAAAGATGGATGAGGAGCACTGTCTGGACGAATGACGCTCTGCTTCTTTCCAAAATATAGCCAACACCAGTCATGACTTTGCCATATGGTGCCCAGCGTTGGGTACCATTAAAGATTACTGCAGCACAAAGATTTGCCACCTTGATGAAATCACTAGCCTCTGTGGAGGGGGGAGAGAAGGGGGCAGATGGGAAGGGGGGGGGGGCAGCATTTCATAGTCACCCTGATATATCCTTCTTCACACAAACAACCACAAACTAAAGAACTGTAAAAGTGGAAATTTTCGCGGTGTTGAAATTTTTGCGCATTTTGCGCAACTGGAAACTGTGAAAATGATAATGAAAAAAGATATTACAGCTGTCCTGCAGTCATCTAGATAGTTGGAAGCCAGGAGAAGAAACGACTATGAATAATTATAAACAAAATAATTAATATCCACAACCTTATTTAAAAAAAAAAAAATTGTTGTGTTCCAAACTCCATGTCCGTGTAAGTTTTTTTAGAGAAAAATTGTAGACTGAAATGTCAGTACAAACTTCTTTCATTGATCTAATTTTTTACCTTCAATGAAAGAATGATAGAGAAAAAGATAAAAGTTACATATATTTGTTACAGTGTAAGTAGCATCTCTTGGCACCTGTATAGCAATTTTTGCCTTTGTGTGTTTTTGTTGGCGTTGCTATGGCTGTTTTATGCTAGTGCGTAACATTCAAAAAATGCATGATCCGAGTACAATGTAACTCATTAGTTTTCAGTTTGGCAGATTTCTTCGCTTGGGACTGCCTTGAAAATCTGTAGTGAGGCTCCCTTTGTTGTCTGTTGCGGCGTGAACATTATTTTTGTTATGCTTGTGTGTTACACAAGCACCGTGGGGGGGGGGGGGGGGGCGGCAGATAGGTGCACTTTATGAATATATTCCTGTGCTCACACTTTTAATTTCTTGAGTCAAGTCAATATTTTCAAAATCGACAACTCCAGAAAATATTGCCTCATGTTGCACAGTATGCATTGTAGTGTCTTACACATATCATCTCACAGACCTGTAGGACATTGCTAACCTTTGTCTTGAAAGGGGATACTTATTCTATCCTATTCTGTGAATGTGGTTCTCTGTTGCTAATTTAACCACTCCAAATATTGTCTTACAAGTCCCAACTTGTGAAATATGTGGCATACAGTATTTTTGACAGTATGAACTGAGGAAAATTATTTAATTACTCCTTTTTCTTCCTCTTTGTTATTTGTATTCTCTTTCAGCATTATTATTATTATCATTATTATTATTGTTGTTGTTGTTATTATTATTAATTTATTATCATATTATGATAATTATTATTATCAGTATCATTGTTATTAAGTATCATTTATGAGTATTTGTATGACATGGATGTGACAAGGAAAGTTAGGCCCCCTCTGTGCAGGAAAAATGAAGTAAATTTCCTTTCAACAAAAATTCCATCTGGCAATGGTGTTTCATTCCTTTGCTGATGGTGCTTCAGATTTCGTTGTTGAGATTTGAAAGAAAAATAAGCATTTTATTAAGAATTTGACATTGCATTGACATTCCAAGATCACCCCTTGAGCTACTGTAAAAGTGCAAAATTTTCATGGAGTGTGGAAATTTTTCCGGCAATTTGCGCAACCAGAATATTGCATGGAAATAAAAGCATGGGAATATATATATATATATATATATATATATATATATATTTTTTTTTTTTTTTTTTTTACCTGCCATATGGTCCTGTTATTAATGTCCTGATTCTGTGGAATTAGAAACAAGAGAAATTCATCTCACCTGGCCGAGCGTGAAAAGTTACTCATGTGAAAATATCCACTTTTACAGTAGCTCGCAGACCCATATTTACTTGTCAGTCATGTACAGATGAATCTATATGGGGGGGGGGGGGGGTGCTTTCAAAGCTTCAAAACTTCATAACAAAACTTGTTTTGTTATGACCATATCAATATGTGGACAGAAATCTGCCCTTATGCATTGGTAAATTGATTATCTGTACAGTGTCATGGTTTATTGTGCTTTTTCATGTCATTATGTAGACATCCACCATGCTTCACAGAAAGCTTATGTACAATGTATTTTCCCAAGTAGGGAAGCATCCTCGTGTACGACTTTGCTGTCGGGTTTTTTTCTGGCGCTGTCAAGTTTATGTTTGGAAAACATACATCTTATAACACAATGTATAACCTCCTTCATGACAGCTTATCACAAGGGGGGGGGGGAGGGGGGAGTAATTCCTCTATTTGAATCATGATGTGTCATTCAATAACAACTCTTGCCTGAATTGATGCCAAGTGTACACACTCATCTCATGTCCGTCTGTTTTCTATCTGTCTCCTGATTCTTTTTCTACAGTGTGTCAGTGTCGCCACCAGAAGTCCTGTAGCCCAGCTGCCGTGCGGATCCTATCATGATTT
Organism: Diadema setosum; assembly: GCA_033980235.1. Lineage (NCBI taxonomy): Eukaryota > Metazoa > Echinodermata > Echinoidea > Diadematoida > Diadematidae > Diadema > Diadema setosum. The sequence continues at coordinate 20,548,586 of CM067066.1, read as the reverse complement.
TACCCCACTCGCCGGCGGCGACGACGACGACTGTGAGCCAGGAATTTCTCGATTAAAAGTGTGAATACTTGACCGTCCAGAATTGGCCTGTCCGCCGAGGCTGAAGCCCCAGCACGGGAGCGCAGCCGCGTCACCTCAGCATCCAGGCATCGCACCGGCTTCAAACTGACTCGCTACCACACCGTGGATTTAAATGCAGCATCGGGATTGGAAGACAGCATGGCGGAGAAAGCGTCTCCTCATAAAAAGGTGCGTAGAAAGATGAGATGTATGTTTATAGCATGTACAGTACCATGTCAGTGTATAGATGAAATAGTATGTATAGTATGTACCATGTCTGTCTATAGATGTTTTACTACCACATGCTTATTCACAGGCTTGTATTATTCCTCTTGTCAACACCATAATGTTTAAACCAGCTATAAACCTGTTCAGTTTGAAAATACTGTAACTTTTGTCAGCCATGGGTGGGGGGGGGGGGGGGGGGGGCTTCCAAAGTAAAAGATGATTCAATCAGTTATGCAATGAGTCAAGTGCCCTTAGCTATGTCAGTGCATGAACAACTATTGTTAGACAAACTGAAGCCCCCCCCCCCCCATGACTGAAATAGACATTAAAATAAAAACAGTGAAAAAAAACCCCACTGAAACAGGTCTATTATTCTAGAGATTGAGTTTTTTGTACGCCTGTGTTCTGACATATTTTGTATTTTGCGGGTCGTCTTTCCTTTAATGTGGAATCATTTCATGACTTAGATCCCGTTTACAGTGCGTGGCCGCGGCTCGGCCGCGGCCGAGCCCGGCCTCAATTGCGCGGCCGAGCCTCGCAATTTTGTCCGTTTACACTGCTGGGCTCGGCCGCGCTTTTGATTCAAACCTTTCAATATTTTGTCGTAGTGGCGCTCTGCTTGTAAACAAATGCAATTTGGTATTGTCTGGTTTTCAGACCCTTTGCCAAATGAATTCCGTGGCGACGAAGTCGCCGTTCGGGCAAAGGCCTTTGCCGAAGGAAAGAATCCTTTGCAGGACAAAACCACCTTAAACTATACTTGTTTTCGACGTTGAGGGGGTTAATATCCTGAATAGCGAAAGATACAGGCAGAGGGTTTGGAAGCCAGACTAAAATTGGCCGCGCAATTGGCCGCGCATTTGGCCCAGTTTGCGTTTACACTGAGAAAAGGCCGGGCTCGGCCGCGGCTCGGCCGCGGCCGAGACCACCTCCAGAGCGAGGCCAAATGCGAGGCCAATTTTGGCCTCGCATTTGGCCTTTTGCGCGTTTACACTGAAGCGGGGCTGGACTCGGCCGCGGCCGAGCCTCGCACTGTAAACGGGGTCTAAGTCTTCAAAAGTATGTGTAGGTTTTGACAGGTTCACACTGCAAACTGAATGTTGTTGATGCAGAAATTTCTTTCCAGGTACTGTAGATAACATGTGGGTCAATCCACGTCAAATCATCCAATTTTCAGAAAAGTTGTCACCCGACCCCCTCCGATTTTCTTAAAAATCGCACCAAATGTTCCCCAAAGTGTCTGACGGAAAATCCCAAAATATTTTGCCCCAAGGTCAATTGGTTGCTAAGATACAGCCTCACATAGCAACCGGTGCGCATTCCAAAAAAATAGTTAAAAGAAAATTAGGCATTTTTGATTGACTGTTTTAGCTTGGATATTTATGCAAAAGTGTTCATTGTCTGGAAATTGAGAGAACTTTATAGTCTTTGCAAGAAAAACTGACTGTAACGCGAAATTGACTTTTCGTTAACGTGCACGAGGTCACCGAAAATGGTGTTAAATGTTAATTTCGAAAATTTTAATGCATATTTAGAAGCTAATATCTTCCACATTTCATCACCTTAGGTTCTAAAATATTATGCTGTTGAAGGCTTTGACTTGCTCAGTAATTTTGAAAAAAATCGGCGCATTCATGATCACCGTTTTTACGGAGAGCGCCCTCAAAGTTGACAAAAATGAAAAATGTGCCAAATTTTGCGTTTTGCGTTTGCGTTTACACTGAGAAAAGGCCGGGCTCGGCCGCGGCTCGGCCGCGGCCGAGACCACCTCCAGAGCGAGGCCAAATGCGAGGCCAATTTTGGCCTCGCATTTGGCCTTTTGCGCGTTTACACTGAAGCGAGGCTGGACTCGGCCATGGCCGAGCCGCGGCCGAGCCTCGCACTGTAAACGGGGTCTAAAATACACCGTTTGAATAGTGCTCTGTGTCATGAGTGTGTGCCATGTGTTAATTGAAAATACATGTGTGTTACTTCTGTTACTTCTGTTACTTCTTATTTGAGTTGAAACATTTTGGTAATTTGCAGCTGAAAATGCAGATTTATTCATCAAAGAATTATCTCTTCTTGCAAGGCTACTTCTGGGTTTTACCGGAATAAAATAATTCGTTAAAATTCTTTGTTTGTTTTGTTTTGTTTTTCATTTATACACTGTACCTGCTATGCATGGTATGTCTTCTGTTGCCTTGAAATCTCTTGTTCATTCAGTATGTCCACTTCAGTCTATAAATAATGTATTGTAACTGCATTGATGGCTGTGAATCAGTGTGATTTGTTTACCATCCAGTGTAATTTCTCTGCTGAAATGAACCTTGTGCTACACAAGGACCTCTGTGATCCCTCCATAAAAGTTGCCTTTAGCAGATCTTTTGTAACCCTGATAAGATTTTTTCCTATGGTAGAGTTTGTGAATTGTTGTTCTTATGTACTCTGAGCCTTGCTTCTTTATGGCTCCCCCACCCCCCAACAAACACACTCTATAGATTTTTTTTTTTTCCAAATGAAAACTGAGACCCATAACCAATGCTGTGCATTCTTTTGGTTATTTAATGATTTTAATTCATTTCCATAAGTGGCTGGGTTGCGATGGTCAGTGAAGTGATATATGAATATTGCATGATTGCATGGTCTTGTATTTTCACAAATTTCACAATTGAATTTGACTCATTTGTCTAATATTAGCAACTCATGGAAATTGTAGATATTGCCTAGGACGCTGTATAAAACACAAAAATGCATTTTTTGGTAACCCAGGTATTGCCTGTTTTTCCCTTAAAAAGAGACGATACTTCCTTCTCATTCCATGACTGGTTTCCATTAGCAAATTCAACCCCTAACAAAGTTGTATTACAGGTCCCAATCGCCGAATTATTACACTTGTGACATACGGGGTGTATAGGATCCTACAGTGTAGGCCTACATTGTATGTGTAGAGCTCTTATTTTCAACCTCTTGCAAAATTGTAGTACAGGGGCCCATTTCATAAAAAAGGTCTCAATTTCCAACATAATGTAATCTTGTGGCGTATACAGTAGTGTACATGTATGCCTACGTGTACATGTAGCTCTTCTTTTTTTTTTTTTTTTTTTACAGTGACAGGAAGGTGGGCTCGTAAAATGACATGTAAAAGGAAGTCAACAGTGATATTTTGCAGGTCTGCATGGTGTAAAGCTTTAAAATCAAGAAGACAGTACATGATAGTGTAGGTTTACAAAGGTGTGAAATATTTGAGATTGCCCATACCTCAGCCATTGATGAGTTAAAGCATTCTTTCAGTTTCCCTGATGTGTGAGTGCTTGAATATCTTTCAAAAGCTGTGAAGGCGCAGTTGATGGTGGTTATAAATGACAAAATGATTGAGGGATATCGAATCAGAATATTCTTCTATTTATTTGCTTTTACATGTTGTGGTGCACTATGATGCAAGTACACCCCTGAGGATGTCAAAAGATTTGTGTGACTAGTCACATGTTCAGAAATTTGTATGATTTTGCTGGGATTTACATAACTTGTACCAACAAAGAAATGAAAAGTGAAAATGTTTTGTCATCAACTATTTGAATTCTTTGCACATTAAACTGCTGACTACTTGCTCCTGAGTCACAACGCAGCTTTCTTGGAGATCCTCACGTGCAGCCATGGTACATTGCATGACATTTTTGGTAGAAAAAAGTATACATTGAAATGTCAGCTGAATTTAAAAAGGATTTGCTTCAGATGTTAGCAAGTCTCAAACCAGGGGTGCTTATACCTGACTGTAAAAGGAAATAGTTTTTCTGTGGTAGATTTTACATTGTCACTGTGATGTGTTTGTGTGTGTGTGTGTGTGTGTGTGTGTGTGTACAGTCATATTACTACAACGTATTAAAATCAATGTCATTTTAGAAGTGTACAATCAGCCCATTTCTTCGCCCAGCCTTCCACGAGGTATTGCAAATCTGAAAACTGCGGCAAGTCTTTCGGTAGTTTGGTGGCCGGCCTGAGAAAGAAATGGTCCTGGAGGGTTTAATTTCCTTCCTCCAGATTAAATACTGAAGGAAGGAGGTTTGTAAGATTTCCAGTGATTTCTTGGCCATGCATCAAGTATTGTGTTCCTGCTTGATGACTAAGATGTTTTTCAGCTACAGAAGATCTTGTTCTTTCTGTCCGTTCGAAACCATCGTAGCTGCTATGTGTCAGACATTGCCGACATACGTTGTACAGAGACTATTAAAAGAATATGGTATTTGCTGTAATGATATTGTAAAGTACAAAGATCACGCATAGTACATGCAAGTACTAGATTGCATCTCTGTAGTAGTACTGTACATTGTATTTGTGGGCTGCAGTCACCAACGCATTCAGGTCTTGTGGTGTGTATTTGTATAAATAGGCGTACATTGCAGTATGTAGACATGGAAACATATAAAGCAGTTTTGATCATTGTACAAGTGTATGTTTTGTGTAATACTCCTTCATACAATGTATACCAAGGTAAGCATCAGAGAATGCAGTTTGTTTGTTTAGTTTGTTTTCTGTTTGTTGCTGTTTTGGGAAAAATGATCAGAGAAGTTTTTCACCCCATGCACATTTTCTGCTATACACAGCCAGTGTAAAAGGTGTAAAAATGGTCTCACACTGTGTCATGATAAAGAAAACGTGTTATCTGTTATTCTTACTCATTATACAGGTAGCAGCTACATAAATTTGTGTAAAACAGTTCTTACCCAAATCCTGTATGCTTTGGATATTACCGGTAAACATCACTGTACTTGTACAGCTCTGTAGGTATACATGACCTGTCAGCTAATGAGTGGCTAGTTTGGTGTATAATTTCGTTGGAAAAGAAAAATATAGCATTTCTGGTTCACACTGTTCCTGTTCAAGGGGCAGTTCAGCATGATCCATGACAATGTGTTTGTTATGCTTGGAGTGATATTAAACTGGAATGCCTTCAAAAATTTTTGTATTCACACTGTGTAGGGCTACATATCAGCAAGAAGAAAGTGTTGGAGAACAGGTGGAGTTCAAGAGGATAGTGTTTGCTTCATTGACACCTATTCTTTTGTACATATTGTAGTGAGACCAGCAGTTTTGTTCAGAAGTTATTGAATTGTAATCATATCAGAGTGGTCACAAATGCAGCCCTAGGTGACTTAATATTCTCTGTCAAGCAAGTACAATGTACATGTATGGTACTCACTTACATGAATGTGCACTTCACATTAATTACAAGAGTATGTGGAGCTTGCCCAAACGCCCATACAGTGTATAGCAGGTGACAGATATACAGTGCACTCCCATTATAACAAACACGATTATAACGAAATTCTGGTTACAACAATGTAAAAATTCAGGCCGCAACATTATCCACTCTATGCATTTTTATTGTTCATTTGTTCGGTTATAACAAAATTTCGATAGTGCTCGCCATTAGCGGGTGCATGTCCAGTTTGCATAGTTTCAGGCTATGGCAAATACACGATTTGTACATTGTAGCCAGTAGGGTTCTTTGTTGTTTTCACTACTGACAAGCAGTGAGTGATTACTGTAATCAAATCTTAATTAGACACTGCGTAAAAAGGCTTGCGATAATTACAAAATGTACCGTCGGTGCTTTCACTATTAGCTGGCCCAATGTCCATCAGTGCCCACTTTACAATACATGTTACCTGGTAACCTCCCCCTCTTGCCTTGAGGGGAGCAATTGCTTTATCAGGATGTTTGTTTTGTTCTGGGTTTTTAGTTTATTTATTTGCAGAAAATGTATTGATTGCTCTCACAGATGTTTATGCCTATTACGGATACATTGTTGTAGGGAGAGTAAGGTACGGGAGAGATACTGAATTTCATTGTAAAATGTGTGCATATTGCATTAAAGCATTACCGGTATGTGCTCGGACGTGCAACCTTGATTTTCTTGTAGATATTGTATACCCCATATATTATCACAGACCTATTTCTTCAAAATGTGAATTGGGACTGGCGGACAATTTTGCAAGTACATTTTACATAATGTGATAGTTAAATTTGTGATTCATCGTTAGAATGAGAAAGAATATTTTCTCTTTTCTAAGGGAAAAGTTGACAGTATTCCACCATGGACACGACGTACAGTGCACTTGTCACGGGAGGCAATATTTTTCTGAGTTGTTATTCTTGCAAATATTTGTTGGCTCACGAAATTCAAGAAAATAGAAATAATGTATACCATGTATGTATAGACAGTAGCTACCCCCTTTGATGTTGAATTCTGATGAAAGACCCTTGTTGGAAGGAAAACTGATCAACCATGGATTAGGTCTTTTTAAGTAAATTCTCGCAGGCATGGACAGAATTTCTCAGCTCAAAAAATGTTGACTTCCAGCTTTAATACACGATGCAAGTTCCATTATTTGGTGATTTATTAAGATTTAGAAGCTCTAGACAGGACACATTTGATTTGACATTTGTTTCAAAATGTTGACATTGATTGAGAATTGATGTACAAGAATGCACTGTGATGTGTATTATGTACAATGTAAACATAGCACATACGACATTGTATTCACTGGTGTTGTTTTGTGCACATGAAATGTCTCTTGAGTTCCTTTTACATTGTTTTCAGTGCCGTACTCAATATTGTGTGCCAGTGGACGTTTCACAGCTATACTACCACATCCCCCAAGGTGGAATACTGATTCATGCTGGCATATAGTCAATTAAAATCCCATTTGGTTACCCTTCTATGCCACTGATGTTATAATCCTGTGACTGGCAGCTGTTAAATACAAGTCCCTGTCGGATGGACCTTGTGTTATGGAATTTATATCCATTGTTGTTTTTGTTTTGTTTTTTGTCCTGTCATGAAAGGGCCTACAATTGTACCCAGCTAATTATGCGCAGAAATATGCTGACTCTTAAACTTAAAAATCAGTGATTTCATTCACAAGACAAATTGCACACTGACTCACTGATCTGTGAATCTTTCCTTTAATCCATGTGTGTACTTTGGGAACCTCAGTGAACATAATTGGCAGTCTTTTTTGCCAGTTAGGGAGATATTGATCCTCTCACTGCTGACATTTCAGAAAGTAGTAGGGGGGCGGAACACCCACGCACGCAGCAGCAATTAGGCAGACAGAGGGGTGGAATACAAATTCTGATGGTACCCATGGTTTGAAAAACGAAAAGAAAAAAAGAGTTACAGTAGAACATACATTACATGTGGTAGCCATATGTCTAGTATGGGAGCCTCCTCTTCTCTGTATGACATGCCCATATGAGATTTGATTTTCTGATTGCCTTGCTTGACAGAAGCTTGAAAACCGATCACGCGAGTCTTGAGAGAGAATCTGGCAATGTTAAAGGCATAATTTACCATTTGCAGATGAAACAAAAACCCAGCATTAATGCTTTCAAATAGTTCTAGAATGTGAGTTAGGGATAGAAACAACCACTGTAAAAATTTGAATCCGTATAATCGATGTTAAGTATTATTAAATACACAAAATGTGAACAATAGTTATAATAAGAATGCTTCCAGAATAAACCATCTACAGTTATGGTTTATTCAGAAATATACTGATATCTCCTTATATTTTAGGCTTTATTGCAAAAATTTAATATGGTAGGATGTTTTGTGATACAACAGACCTACACATCATGCATCAAATGTGATATCTTGAACATTTTTAAAATCACTGCTCCCAAAGGTCAACTGGACCTTTAAAGGTGTAGCAGCATTTTCATCTTTAAACTCTCCTTGTTCCTGCTAAATATCATCTGGAGCTTGTATTAATTTGTACATCAAACAGTACAGATATTATTGTGAAAGAGAGTTTGAATTGATTTTCTCGTATTTTATCCTGTACTTGTGAAATCTAACTGTATTGTTTGTTGCACTGTTGTCTTACCATAGCGCACAAGATTTTGTTTGTTTGTTTTTTTTTATCAGTCAAATATCATATTTGCCATAGACAAGCTATACTGCCTCTGAGAAAAAGTTTTGATTTTAATTTGAAATCAACAAAAAAGTGACGACAACAACAACAAAAAGCAAATGTGTACCAACTGAAAGTGTGGTAATTTTCACGTATGCAACTGTCGAGAGATGGCAATAATTGTATTCTATGAGGGTGCTGTTATGAATATTATAAATGCTCTTATGTTCAGTCATAAATTACTACTGGTAGTACTAGTAGTGTTTTAAGTAGTACAGTGTAGTATTACTGTACATGTGTAGTAGTACTGCAGATGTAGAAGTAGAGATGCACTGTGGTAATCGTAGTAGGTTTCGTTATTTTACATAGTGGTATCATGTCCATTTCACATGGTTACTATTGTGGCATTATAATCAAAGACGCTTTATAATAAGACACGAAAGTGCGCGCTATTCCTGTACAAAACAAATGGACAGCGCGCGGACCTCAAGCGTATACGCACATCACCTGAGACGCGCTGTCTTGACACTTCATAAACAACAGCAGCGGCTTCAGGGACAGCGCGTCTCAGGTGATGTGTGTCTTTGCCTGAGACGCGCTGTCTTTGCAGATGTTGTTGTTGTTTATCAATCGTTTTTGATTGTGAGATCATGTTGTTGCCAAATTTTTACCTCCACGAAATAACCCTTATTACTCTAAAATCTCGTTCTTCAAAATAATCCCCTTAATCGAAAAAAAGCTACAACTGTAATTTTTAAATCTTTTTAAGATAATAAAAATACCACTACCTTTGGAAATTGATGTTCCTACATTGTAGGTGTACTGAGTTTGTACTTAGCTCTCTTTTGTATCATCATGTAGGGTAGCCATTTTGTGTCCATTGTTATCGCGCGCCTTCGTATCTTATTATCTCTACTATCTTTGATTATAATCATCACTATCATGAAGGAGTAAGAACTGCTGCTGCTAATAAATCTGTTCTTTGTGTAGTATCAAATTCAAAAAGACACTTCAATGTTGAAAGTAGTGATGTAGACAGTGCACTTATGCCTGTGCTGTATATTAAAGCTGTTATTTTCATGTACAGATATTTTCACGAATGGGGAAATCACAGACATTTTCGCAAGATGTTGTTTTCGCGGATTGACACCGATGCAATCGTAAATGCACTATTACAGCTGTACTTGTACACTTTGGCTATTATGATCATTGGCTGTGATGATCATTCATGTGATCCTTATAAATGGTACTTTCCAGCTCATCCACCTTACAGCAAGCCTGGTTTTTGGCAATATCAAAAGAAAAAGGCTGTTATTGTACATTGTAGTACTAGTAGTAGTAGTAGTTGTATTTGTAATTGTCATTATATATGATTGTTTACTGTAGTTTATGTGCATGTCCTTATTCATTGTTTTCTTCTTCACTTGTTCTCTATCTGTGGTTTTCCCCAGCGCTTAATAAAATAATATTAAGCACGTAATAAACGTTATGTATTATTATTATTAATATTATTATTATAATCATTATTAGTAGTATTATTATTATTATCATCATCATCATTATTGTTATTATTATTATTGGTGGTGTTATTATTATTATTGTTATCATTATCATTATTATTATTATTATCATTATTATTATTATTATTATTATTATTATTATTATTATTATTATTATTATTATTATTATTGCATTCAATACAAAACAATGAAATGGATACCTGCTGAAATGTCAACTGACGGACTATTCTGGTCACCTGGTCTAAACGCAAGTTCATTCTTTGTTTTGAACACGAATTCCAGAAATTGTTACATTGGGCTATCTTAAATGTATTTTTAAAAGAAATGTCATTCGTACCAATATGTTCATGAGCTAATTACGAACTGGCTTATACAGCATACACATAGAAAGCTGATCTGTACATACAATGTACAGTACAAAATATATTAAGAGTCAGGATGTTGCTTAAACTCATGAGATGACTCATTTTGCTGAGGTTTTGACGACTTGTGCCAAAAAGTGACGATAATTCCCAGTTTACAACTTAAAGTGAAAGGAAAATTGCAAGTGTAGTGGGTTATCCAACTACGGTTATTTTTAACTGGGTGTAGTCCAGTTTTACACTGGAGCTGCTTTAAGACCACTTTCAATGGAGCTGTTCCATCCTTTCACATCGTATCATGTAGCATGATACGGCACAAGAGACTGTATTGAAGAGACTGCCTGCACAAGTTTACATTGGGTATCTATTACCCATGTCTTGTCACGTCATTGCCCAAACTGATACTCATCATGTCTTGCTCGGATATATCTTGCTCAAATATCCTGCTCGACTTCAGGGTACACAGTCAGCACGGAGAGGGAATATGAGAGGGGCATTTTAAATTAATACAAACTGTGTCTCTCTGTCTGTGCTTTGTCATGATTCTTTTTCTTTTTTTTCAATGCAAAATGTGAATTGAACCCCCTCAAAGTTGCCACTGATAATTCCTTCCATACGAGCAGATTTCCGATGGTAATGACACTTTTGTGTGTAACAGTAGAAGACTGTGAGAACAGTTGCATGCACGACAGGAATTTGTTCTTCAAAGTGATAGATCCTACACATGTATTTCAATTTGTTTAGTTTCTTAACAAAGCTGATGTTCAACCCTCTGTGTACATCGAGTGCTGAGTGGCGCAGAAAACCCCATAATGTTGTACACAGTGTCTGAAGTCCCTGTCATAGGAAGGGTTAAAGGGATCGTATACTTTTGGTTGAGACCTGATTTCAGGTTTCTAACATTTTTTGGTGAGATAATGAGAAACCTCTTATGAAATATGACAAAGCATGTAATTCTATGAGGAATGGAACGTTTATTTGATGAAAATTGGGTTTTGAAATGGCTGAGATATCCAAAAAGAGCGATTCTAATAAAGTGTGGGACCCACACTTTATTACGATTGCTTTGTTTTACTTTGTTTTTTTGTTGTTTCAGTCATTCCAAACCCGATTTTCATCAAGTAAACTTTGAATTCCTCTTAAAATGGTGTGTTCTGTACTACATCATGAGTGTTTTCTTGGTATCTCGCAAAAAGTTAAAAGCCCAATTCTCATCTCCACCAATACTGTACCATCCCTTTAACTGCAAGTGAAACACATTTAGCTTGAGTTGTATTGCAATTCTGAGCTAAGTGCTTGAGAGCAGGTGCAGAATTCAATTAAATTATTGTAACTTTTTTTTTTACTATACTGCATGGACCACAAACAATAGATGAGTAATTTTGCCCTCCCGTCAAAAAAGAGGGAGAGAGAGAGAAAAAAAAAAAGAAGAAGAAGCCAACTGTATGTAATAACGTACGTGCAGAGTGCAAATATTTACAGCAAGTATTATGATTGTATTTTCAACCAATGAATATGATCATATTGTATGGGTTCTCACCAGAACTATTCCAATGCTGAAAGCCTTTTTAAAAACAACAAAGCAAAAGCTATTTAACAGCCGTATCTAGCATAATGTTGTTTTGAAACTGACTCTACTGTACCCTAAGATAATTCTTTTGTTGCTGGTTTTACAGAAATGTGATACAGAATGTAATGTGATATGTATGTAATGAAACACCCATCATACACACTTTTCATGATTGTACACATTTAATTACACCTCACAATGTAAACACCGAGTAAACTATGTATTCCTATTCAGTATTTCCTGAAATTTCATTGCTCAATTTACAGTGTGCATGGTTAAACATCCTACAACACCTGTAGTGTCCAGTGGCTATATACAGATTTTATATGCTGCAATACATGCCTGCTTTGGCATATTGGCAAATGACAACCGCAGAGTGAATGTTCAATGTAAAATGAGATGCCAATATCATTTTTAATGAACTGATGGATTTCTTTGAGTTTTGTTAAAGAAGCTGTTCCAAAAAAAAAAAAAAAAAAAAAAAGGCTATACAGTACGAAGGGGAAAATAAAAAGTAGGACAGTTTTGCTCTGTCACCCACACTTGCATTGCATTGTATTGACAAACCCAAATAGATGATCTAATCTAAAGGCCTTGATTAAAGCAGGAAAAAACAAAGAAGATGCAGAGCTCATGCCTGAAGAACACGGTGGCCTTTTTAAAAATTGCAAGAGAAGAAAACGACTGCAAAACAACCTGCTTTGATTTTGTGTGCCTTGGCTAGAATACCACATAGACCGGCATCGGGCCCGTAAAACGTATCCGGACACATCACGGCCCACAGGCTTCCCTTTCCCCTTCCGCATAACCTTGCGATTGATATTGTTTTCTGTTTTTCTCTTTACGGTTTTATCGAGCACTTGTACAAGAACAGGAAAAGGAGGGCTATTATTTACATGCCCTTATATGGGAACCACTATTAAGTACCCTTTTACCGAGAATAACTCACCATGGTACCAAATGTGTTTGTACTTTAACACACTTGATTCTTCTCCCCCCCCCCCCCCACCCACCACCATATCAAGCCAAAATTTGAAAGCAAGGCGATAATAAACTAGCTATTTCCTGGATTTACATTACTTTACATTACGTTTGTATGTGGGTAATTCCATGAAGTTGGGGCAGTGTCCATGTAGCATCGTGATATTTAAAAAATACATTTCAGCATAACTCAATATTAATTATGCTATACATTTATTGTTTGCAGGCTTTACATTTGCATTGAGGCCACACATTGTCCTGGAAATTTTGTGCCATTCAGACTCAATTTTGATGAAGTTATTAAACAATATGTAACGGTGTCCTGTAGCATCGTGACGTGTCCATGCAGCATCGTGATATTTTAAAATTTGGTCCTAAGAGACAAATTATGGCAATTAGCTTGACCAAAATTTGATGCAATATGCATATTTACAAGATATGAATGAAATATCTCAAATTTCCTGTACACAATTTTAATTTTAAAAGAAAATTACAAAATGTATCATGATGCTATGCGGTGTCCTTTTTTGTGACATTTGGTGGACACCGCGTAGCATAGTGACACATTGTGTAATTTTCTTGTAAAAGTAAAACTGTGGAAAGGAGAGTTATTAGTAAGGATATTTAGCCATCTGACTAATCTAGTAATTATGCATAATCAAATTTTGGTCAAGCTAATTGCATTAATTTGTCTTTTAGGACAAGATTTTAACTATCACGATGCTACATGGACACGTCACGATGCTACAGGACACCGTTACATATCGTTTTAATAACTTCATCAAAATTGAGTCTGAATGGCACAAAATTTCCAGGAAAATGTATGGTCTCAATACAAATGCAATGCCTATAAACAATATATGTATAGCATAATTAGTATTGAGTTATGCTAAAATGTCACACTTTGTGCCCCAACTTCACGGAATTACCCATATGCACAGAAAATGTTTAAGAAACGATATGAAATTTGATGAAATGTGGATGGCTTTCCCCATTTTGAAAGAGAGAATGGGAAATTGTGAATCTTTCTCTTTTATCAGCTTTCTCTCTATTTGTAAAGCATTGGGTACTCGAAAAGAATATTTAGACTATTAACTTCAGTGGTGGCATTTACGTAGAACAAAGAAAACAATTTGTGAGAGTGTGTGTAAATAATTTTTTGGTTGTAAATTCAAAATTTTCTCTGGTGTTGTCATAACTTTGTTCATTACAATTTGTCTTTCTGCACTGCAGGAAAAACAGCCGCCTATAAAAATGCCACAATCAGTAAAAGCAGAGAACAAGACTTCACTCAAGAGAAGATTGTTCAACACCAGTGTCAATGGCGAAGAAGGTATGTCTGAACATGTGGATTACTATTCAAGCCACTATTTACCATAATTTGCAGATGGAAAAAAAAAACAACAGCTGTAGTGCTTCATAATAATTCTAATATGTGAGTTATGGATAGAAGCAGCCAATGTAAAAATGATAATCAGTATTATCAATGTGATGTATTGTTAAATGTAAAAAAAGAAATATTAAAAGATAGCTTTAGTACTGCATATTAAAATAGTTACCTAAAATGTGAGTTGTGGATACAAACAAGCAATGTAAATATGATAATCAGTATATTCATTGTTAAGTATTGTCAGATAAACAAAATATAAACAATAATTTTTAATTAGAATCGTTTCTAGAATAGACGGTCTACGGTTTTGGTTTATTGAGAAAATTAGTTATATCTTTTATATTTTGGCTTTATTGTGAAATCGACATGGTAGTAGGATGTTTTGTGATACAACTGAACTATACATGTGTATCAAATGAGATAACTTGAACTCTTTTATCACTGCTCCCTATGGTAAACAGTGGCTTTAATCTCTGTGCAATCACTGTGTGATCGATTTCAATGATTTACTAGTATTGCTTCTCAATGACACTTGTTTATTTTGATCGGTTTAATACAAAATATTGTACATATTGTAGATGTGATACCTTTTCGAACAGCATAGCATTAGCACAGTGGAGCCCCATTGCTAAGTACTGCAAATTTTTATCCCTCTTCCATTTGCTGTTGACATAGTGGTTTTTTGTTTTGTTTTGTTTTTTTGTAAGAATGGCACCTCGCAATTCATTAAATCAACTGTTGTCCGTCTCATGTCGATTATTCAGCAGTGCACTATGAACTTTCCTGGATGTATGAATGCACAAATTATGGTACAATACAACTTCCTAGTATATTATTGCATTGATATCCAATCTTGGGTTTGTCTTTGTGATGCAGTGTAGGATATCAAAGATTATATATATATATATATATATATATATATATATATTTTTTTTTTTTATTGTAATTTGTGTGTTGTGATTAGATTTGTCATTTTGAAACACACAAGGTACACTACCATATGACAGAAATTTTTGACTAGCTGTGGTACAATAAAATGTTGCCGTAATGGGGGAAGTAATGACCGGAGCGAAACCAAGGGATTCGAAACTGTTATATGTGTTGGAAGAAGATACTCATCGCTGGTTTATAGGATGTGTGAATGTAATTGCGAGTGGCAGTGGTCCAGTAAATTGATTGGGTGCTAGTGTATGGTGAGGAGATTTCTTTGAAATCAAGACTTGAGGGACATATGGTGTTACGAGAGACAGATAAGGGTGAGTCACTTTGTTAGGAAGCTGCAAACAATTAGCCCTGTGTGCAATTCACAGCTGCGGCGCAGTGTATGGTGTACTGTGGCCAACGGAGTGTAAATTAATCACACTACTAGTAGTTTATTAGTGCAGTGAGGATGGATAGTTTCTGTCCAACTTCTGTTGAAAACCAGCAGCCCACAGTGTGCACTTATACTACAATGTCTTTAAAAACAATGAGTCAATGACACTTTTTTAGCTCTGTGGTGGAGTGATTGTACAACAATGGTATGACATTCCATTTCATGCAACTGAATAATAATAATAATGAATATGATTTTTAAAGCGCTTATTACAATGTTTCTAAGCGCTGAAACTCCCATACCCATCTGTACTTTTCTCTCTAAGTTCTTTTAAAATAGATTCCTGTAGCTTCAAATAGTGAAGTCTACTTGTATTTTGTATGAATTCTGTAGCTCAGTCCAGCCTAAGTAAGCCTCACAGTGCTGCCTTTGTTAACGATGAATTTTTAGGGGGCAACTGGGGAAAATTTTGAGGTATGGTAGAGTGCAATTACATTGGACATAGCTCTCGGAGCTTGATTGACATTTCACTGTGACCTTTCTTTGATTGCTTCAAAGCTTGTTTATTGCTTCGGAGAAGAGATCGTAAAAGAATTACAGAAAATTGCACCACGCAACTTCATTCATATTTCATGGGCGGATGAATGGAGAATACTTGGGTTAGTGCTCCGAGGCTTCCCCAGCAAAAATCTACTTCTCAAGGCTACCCAGTGTATCTGATGTTGCTAATCTTGATGTTGACTGCTGATTAATAAAACCTAGTGATATTTTGTCTCAAAATGCCTTTATGCATATACTTGTTGGTTTTGAATTCCAGCATGCTCATATGTTCCGCAGATTTATGTGATTTTGTCGAAGCATGTGGTGTTCCGCAAGGTACACTGAATTGAACGAAGGGATGTTTGTTTGTGATCCTCCAGTCAATACAAGCTTTAGACCATTCTCACCATCTACAAAAATTCGGTTTATACCAAATCTGTGCAGAGCCTATGTATGCAGAAAACATTCTCGGGCAAAACATGCACATGAAGAATATTCCGTAAAGCAAGAAATTTTTAGCGTGCATGGAATTCTCTTGAATTTTGTGAGGAGCCTAGATTCGCAAAAGTAAAACGCACGTGGAAGTTTTTGTCTGCCCAGTGCATTGAATGCCAGTGGCAATTCATGAAGAAAGTTTTCATACTGCGAATATTTCTGCTTTTATAGTTTTATTAAAAATGAACAGAGAAAAGCCATGCAGCCTATGTATGTACGCCTACTACAATCTGTAGGCCTGTCTGATAAATTACAGCCCTGTCAATCAGTTGCAATTAAAAAGAAAAACAACCTTGAAGGCATTCATACATTGTATGTGCTGATGACCTTCATTGTAAATCATAATGGTAGGCTTTGCGTTTTGTTTTATCTTTATCCAAAATTGATGATGGAGTGATGGACAACTGACATTAGGGATTACAAGTGTATTTTTGAAAGCGTGTGCCCCTTCTGAATAGCTTTCTCCTTGGGGTATACTCTTGTGTAATTGACAACGGGGTATCCAATAAGACTGAATCTTTGTAGTTCAGCATTCGCTGTATTTTGCGAGTGCATAGAGAGAGAGAGTCCTGTGTATACATACAAGAGTGGGCTCTGTTTTGTACAGTGCATCTATGTGCATCGTGTACACATTGTAACAAGAGAATTGACCTTTAGGCTGTAATTGCTGGAGTAGGGCACTTTGCCCAGCCTGCCCACTAGCAAGCAGGATCTTGCATCCTGGCTACACAGGAAATTGACAACCCAGAATGCAGTTGGGTTGGCAAATGGAGGGAAAAGGTGTCCCGCTCAAAGGGCGACATCAGGTATCCGTGCTACAGTCTACATTATACCTGCTGGTTGTGGCAGTGCTATTCAGTTTGTTAGTAATATCTTTCTCTGCATGTTTGATTTTTTTGATATTAAAGAAAAATTCCATACCTGGTTTATTATGCATGATTTCCAACTTGGGATGTTGTTGCTGTTATTGTTTTTACAGTCTATTAAAAAATAAGAAATCAGGACATGGACATTGTTACATCAGTCTCTTGCAAGAGTAGGGTGATGGTAGACATTGAAAATAATGTTTTTGTGGAATGTTCCCACAAGGGCGTGTTCTGTAGGTACTTTGCGTTCAAAAGTATGTGTAGGTTTTGACAGGTTCACACTGCAAACTGAATGTTGTTGATGCAGAAATTTCTTCCCAGGTACTGTAGATAACAGATGTTTAGACAGTGAACAATTCTAAAATATGACGTTGCCTGTTGCTGACAATGAAATGATACCTCCGTGCATTTGTGATTATCTGGACCTCGAATCCTGAATATCAGCTTTCAAAACCCAATTATTATTATTATGCTTTTGTGTCGCACTTTTATATCTTGTTCTTCGATCCATGTTAAGTATATGAATGGACCTCTACATGCAGTATAGTGTATACCTACAATGTGTGAAGTATACACTTTCATGAATATGTGATGAGCGCTTGTAAATCTTGCAGTGTTAATGAGCACTTATAAATCCTGCAGTGTTTGAAATTACTACTCGATGGCAAGCAAAGAACTCCCACAAGACAAATCAAATTAGAGTGGTACATTATACATCATTTTAGGTAGTCAAAGTAAGCAGGCTCTATTATATTCAAGTTCTATCAGTCAGCTCCAGGTGTACTGCTTCCCGAAGCAAGATACTTACATCAAAAGTTTGCACCACAAATGTCATTTTCTAAAGATTTTAGAGTATTATGTGGCTCCATGCTTCGAGTTTGTTTGTCCCTTCTTCAACCCTGAAAAATAGATTCCTTTCATACATGTAAGCTGGTTTCATCTAGAGAGGTACATTAGGTAATTCAGACCTTTTTCAGAATAATAAAACTGGAAACTTATTTAGTGATGCTGGAAGGGGAAAATAATACTAAAGATTTCCAGTGAATTTACATGGCGATTTACATGCCCCAAAATGCCAACCTTTATTCTAGATACGGTAATAAAGGTGAACATATTTTTGAGTGACGTGGGGTTAGTTTTTTTCATTTCTTATTTTAACAACACAGGTGGATTACCGTAAGATTTCATACACAATGTTGGGAGACATTATTCTTCAACCATGCAAAATTTTGTGATGTCAGCAAAAGGGATATAAAATATGACCTTTTAAGTACAGATTTCATACACAACGTTGGGAGACATTATTCTTCAACCATGCAAAATTTTGTGATGTTAGCAAAAGGGGTACAAATAATACATGACCTTTTTAAGTAAAGCACTTTGGGGTAGAACATTTGTGCACCATATATATTTTTGTGCTGCTAATGCAGAGAAAGTGCTCATTAAAAGGATATATTGTATTGAAATATATGCTCATTGAGATTGTTCCACGTGGCCTGTGTATAAGGCTATTTGTATTTTTGAGGCTGGTTGTTTGTTTATGACCACTTCTTCCCCATTGCAAGTTATTCGTGTCCAAGGCCGAATTGCGTCAATGCCGCTATTACTCCTTGTCATTACAAATGAGGCGGATTCCACATTACAGTGCTGCACATTGCTGTGCACGCTTGCATGAGTCAGCAGTCAACATGTCAGAGGCAAAAACGACCTCGATAGCTATCCCTGTCACATGCCTCTTTTATAATCTGTAGCTTCTCTTGTGAAAGGATCATTGTTGTTATTGTTGTTGTTGCATATTTGTCTTGTAAACGACAGCAAGTTTTTTGAATTGGTACCAAGGAATCAAATTCCCCGCAATGCAAGATGAGGACAAATTATGCCTAGCTTCGCTTGTGAAAGTTTTTTTTTTTTTTTTTTTTTAAATACTTGTCTTGTAAGCAACAGCAAGTTTCTTGAATTGGTACCAAGGCATCAAATTGCCTGTAATGCAAGATAAAGACAAAATATAGGGGCCTCTGTTATCTACAATGTAACTTTGCTTGTGAACAGTTTTTTTTTTTTTTTTTTTTTTGACAGTACTTGTCTTTTAAACAACAGCAAGTTCCTTGAATTAGTACCAAGGAATGAAATCCCCTATAATGCAAGATGTGTACAATGTCCAGTTTTGTGTTTCGACTGGAGTCATAAAGACAAATGTTTCTTTCATAAAGATTAGACAGACACAGAAGTTTTATGAATGTACAGTGTATAGGTTATTTTAAGGGTGACATTACACAAGGTTATAGGCCTAGGCTTATGTACATGACAAAGATTGCTGCTGTTTGTTTGTTGTTTTTTAAGAGATTCCCCCTCCCCCCTCCCCCCCCCCCCCCCCCAGTATCATTACTGTAAGTGGAATGATAGAACTCTCAAACATACAAAATATTCCAGATTGTTTCCACATAACACAGGTATCGCATTAAAGATTCTCACTTTGACAGCATATGATTGACATGCTGACATTATGTCCATTTATAGCAACTCTAACCTTGCTTTTAAAATTCACGAGACACCAAGCTTAGCTCTTCAAAGGGATAGAAAGATAAGTACTGCACAATGCTCAAGGTGTAAAATTGCCCTGTATACTAATAAAAAGCACTGAATCATATCACACTATGACATTGTGACAGCTGCCAAGTTTTCATTCTATGAAAAGAAAGAAAGAGGGGAAAAAAAAAAGGAGAGTCTGATTTATTTTGTTGTTGTTGCATGTTTTATGTTGTACACATGTCTTTGAGCTTTGATAATGAGTTGGGCAAATTTGCATGATGTGTGTGTGTGTGGGGGGGGGGGGGGGGGGGCAATATACAGAGGAGCTTATGTTGGTTGTTATCAATACTTGCTGTTGTATTTTGTGTGTCACCCTGCATATTGTTGTTTGCCTATTCTCTTTGGGAGAAGAAAGAAAGAAAAATTAATTTATATTACTTTTAGATTTAACAGTTGAATGTTGTGCAGTACGAAGGTAAAGGTGAACCTTGAATTTACACCCCCTACCATGAGTTCATGAGGATCTACTGATAAATAGAATTGTTCAGTTGAATACTGTACAGTATGTGTGGTCATCTTCAACTGAACACTAAAGAAGACTTGGCTCATTACATGATAGTATGGATCATCTTTAAGGCCGTATTTTATTGAAGTGAATATGATGTAATTCCCGTTTAATAATCATCTCATTTAGTATGCAACAATGTAGATTCAATTCGTATCCACTCATCAGTGAAAGACTGAAATGTTGCGCAAGAAAATAGGCAAGTGTATAATGATGAATATGTGTAGTTGTGAAGTGTTGCATCATGTACATGTATGTGTATAAGTAGATAGTGCAAAGTGATTTTTTTTTTTTTTTTTAGACTCATCATGAGGAATGGTACAGCTGTATTAATGTGACAAAGCATTTGAAGTTGGTAAAATTGATTTCATTACTGTACATATCATGCAAACTTGCTGTGCCGTGACAGAGAGTCTGTGTTATACATGTACATCAGCAGCAGGAACAAACAGCGAACCTACACTTGGAGCTACTGTATGATATGCAGGACAATATTACAATGTATGTTTTCCCAAATGTCACATGTCAACTGATGTAGCACGTAACGTAAACAGTTCATGAAATATTGCTTCCCATAACGGGAGTGCACCGGTTGTATATTATTTCAAAGATGGGAAATCACAAACTTTGTCTAGTGAATAGAATAACAGTGTATTTTTCATTTTTACTTGTGAAATTGCATATATTTCCGTAATATTATGCCCACTACTAGGTCCTATGCCCTGTCTTTTGCAGTTACATACACTTGTAGACACTACATTATGCTGAAATTAACCAGAAACATTCGTAAAATGAAACTTTTCGCAAATCGCCACTGGCATTCAGTGCATTGGGTAGACAAACACTTTGAGTGCATTTCACTCTTACGAATCTTGGCTTCTCGCAAAATTTGCAGAAGTTTCATGAATGTGAACATTTCTGGTTTTACAGTGTGTACATGAACGAAATGTTGGCAAACTGAAATCTGCTGAAGCCCTGTGTGGTTCACCTCCATTAGTCTCTGGAAGCCAAGGAAGGGCTGTTGCTTGGGGGAGGGAGTGCTCAGCTGCTGTCCGTCCGAGGCTGCCTCTCTGGCTTCTAATGGAAGCCATTTTCTCTCATATCCTGTTTACGGTAGTCAGGGATTGAGGGCCAGGCATCGCGCTGCTTTTTAATGAGAGCGCTTTCTGTCTGCCTCGTTTTTTCCTTCTTCTTTTTCTTTCCAACACGGTGTTTTAAATCCTTTCCTACTGCCAAAGAGCACCCTAGGTACATGAGGTATTAGTGCACCTGCCGAAAAGATTGCCGTCGATGCACAGTTTTAAAAGAGTGTGATGAAATCACGCTCAATTTCAATGTTCCATCGATTGATAGTAATTGACTTTAGCTTTCATTGCAAAGACATTGCCGAGTCTAATTTATCAATGTCTCTGGGCACTTGAGTGAATAGCTTTTATGACTCTTGTTTTTTCATTTCATCAAAATATTGACTGTTTGTAAAAGGCAAAAATATCACTGTATTATGGTAAGCTGCAGATTTTTTTTTACGTTGTTTCAACTTAACAGCTCATGTCGCATTGATTACTGGAATGTCCATATTGATCTTCTGTGATAGCAAAAAGGACAATATCATATCATAGGTTTTTGCAGGATGTCTCTCAGACTTGAAACACACAGATGCTGTGAATACATTGTACAACCCTGTAGGCCTACTGATAGTACCTTCAAATTTGTTTGTTTGTTTGTTTGTTTGTTTTTTTTTGGTATCTTCATAGATCACCTCCTGAGAGGTGAAAGCCCTTTTGGTTTGGGTTGAATTTGCGTTCAAAACCTGTATGTGCCATCACTCAACATTTCAATGGGGGTTCAATGATGTAAATTCTTTAAAAAAAAAAAGAAGAAAAAAAAAAAGAAAAAGCTCTTTAAACAGCCAGAGCTATTTGGTTTTAAAGCATAACTTGGTCACAATTTGACAGCAATTAAATTTGTATGTTGATTTCATTGATTATAAGAAGAGAGTGGGTATCTTGTACAAAAGATATACAGTGCACTCCTGTTATAGCAAACACAGTTAAAATGAAATTCTGGTTACAACGAAATAAAAATTCAGGAGGCAACATTATCCACTATAGATGTATTTTTATTGTTCATTTGTTCAGTTGTAACGTAATTTTGATATTACTCAAGAAAACTGCCGGTCCTGAGGACTTCGTTAGAATGGGAGTCCACTGTATCTTGGATGGTTTTATGGATATATGGATATACACAGTATCTGAATGGCTTGTGTTTTGACAACTTCAGAGCTCACATCCTCCTCTCAGAGCTGTTGAACATTTTTATGGTGAAAGGTACTGTGTGTAGTGACACATTTTCCTTCACTTTACTGCATTATACTGGCTTGCGCACCCTGCAAAGCCTGATGTCGGGTCTCGTTTAATTTGGCAGATAGTCGCTCTAGCATCACCTGACTCATTTCCTTACGCTAGAGTCTATAAGTGGGACTAAAGGAAATCAGATATCCAGGAGCAGGTGCTACAATGCTTCCCCCCACTCCGCACTTGTTTGTTAAGCCTATTAGGAATTCTCTTAAACAGCCTACAAATGTGTACAGCTTAAGAGATTAATGCAGCGAGAGAGACTGAAGTAAAGAGGGAGCGTTGCTCTTTGTTGAAAGAATTCGGAATTTGAAAGCCAGATGCTCTGTTGAAGAGATCCTTGCAAATTACTCTTCTTCTTTATGCTCAGTGTCTTCAGAATAATTATACCTCAGAATCATTGGTCTGTTCCCTCAAGTGGTCATTGAGATACCGGTATCCTCTAGAAAGCTAGTGCTTCGAAACTGAGAGTAGTGATTGTGAGAGACTAAAAGGTAATGTGGACACAAAATCTCCTCAAAACACAAGCAAAATTATGACTTCCAGGCAGACTTTGAAGGTTCCGCTTTCAAGAACGAGAATCAAAAAGCAATTCCACCAACAGTTTGAGACGTAGGCTATACAAAGAGACTCCCATTGCTTTATTTCAAGTTCTGAACTTGGTGTTTAGTGATAGCCTTTTTGATGTTACCAGCAGAATACTGAACATGTCACCTCCCTTACTATTATACTGTTATTTTGTTCTGTCTGACTCTTAGATAAATCAGTAAACTGCGGTGTGCTGTACAGTGTATCTGTGTGTGCATGGGTATTTGAACCAGACATTGTGATACATGTGCTCTATTCCCAAGTTCATCTTCTGTGGGGCAAAGTTCAGCTAGGAGGATAGAAATCGATTACGTCTCACATTCAGCATGCCAGATTCCAAATATCTTTATTTAGTATGTTCACTTTGCAATTGAAAGTGTCTTCAACCCCTACTGTACTATGAAGATTGTATTCATCAGTTTCATCAGAAATGAATGCCTTTGCCCAGAGTGGTATTTGATTTTAATACATAAGGCCAAGTTCCGAGCTGTTAAGGCGAGAAGAGAGAGAGAGCGAGGTGGCTTTCCTATGTCATATGTTGCCCTGAAAACATGCCAGACATCATGGATTTCCTTTGGAGGGGGGGAAAAAAAATCTTATTAGTGTCGACCATCGTCATTATATCTGCACAAGCCTTGGACCGTTATCCACACAAAAGTTGAGATTCCTTTATACACTCTTGTCTGTGTACATCATATGGTGGTATCAGTTTCACGGTGCGGTTGTTTTTGTTTGGATTAATTGGCCTGGAAATCCAGAGGTTGGATGAAGATGAGTGACATGAGGGATTATTGTGATCTGACAGGAGCCTAGTACTTGTAAGACCATTATCAATGATAGGAGAAGATTCACATGTCTGTCCCGACCAGTTTTAATTATTCAAGTGGTGCAATTTACACTTTCATATCCTGTTCAAGGGATGTTACGGTTTTGGTTTAGATTGGGGAATTCAGATTTTAACTTTGTGCCAGATGATTAGAAACCACTTAGGAAATGTTAGATAGCATACAACTCTATGAGAAATACAAAGTTTATATGATGAAAATTTCAAATTTGTTTTAAAATGGCTGAGGTATCCAGAAACAAATCAATAGATTTAAGGTGAGGCCAGCCTTTTATTAGGACCACTTTGTTTTATTTTGTTTTTTGATATCTTAGCCATTTCAAAACCAATTTCCATTTAATAAACTTTGAATTTCTCTTCGAGTTTTACGCTGTTTTATATTTCATAAGTGGTTTCTAATTATAACGCAAAAAGTTAAAATCTGAATCTCCCATCTCAACCATAACTATACTATCCCTTTCAGTTCTAATCTTATATTTCTCGTTGAGATGCTATAATCGTGTGGTAGTCTCTCTTTCTGGGAGATTCACTTTGAAGGCAAAAGGTCAGTGTACACTGTAGATGGTGTTAGTACATGGACATGACTCTGTGCACAAACAAAATAACAGGATAATTGCCATTAAAATACTGATTTTTTTTTTTTTTTTTGTGCACGTTCAAATGGATAGAAGTATTTTGCTAATTGCAAACTGCAATAATTTTTTGACCAAACTGTGCATACCTGAAATATACCAAAATGATGGCTCTTGTATTTGTGTGTTGTTGTAATGTACAATTTGAATGATGGGAGAGAAAAATCTCAAGATTATATGCTCCAGCGATCAGACACTTGCCACAGAGTAAATATTCGAGATAAGTCAAAGATAATCACAATATTTCTTGGGATTTGGATGGTGATGCTGATCACACTATTTGATGAGATTTTCATGTCCACACTGACTAAGACATCAAGTTCAAGGAATTCCCTCAGACCTCGCAAGGAAATGCCTTAGCAGACTGTGCAAATCCCTGCCAACAGAGAGCGCTGTTCATGTTTTGACAAAATGCAGATATTTAGTCTGTTTGAATCCATGACTGATGCACATAGTGCTACTGTACTTGCATGGAGAAAAAAAAGTAGCTTGTAGTCACATGTGTTAGTTATTCATGATGTGTTGCTCAGCCATTTTTTTTTTTTTTCATCTGACATTTAATAGAAGGACTTGTTGATGTGCAGCTCCACGTATATCAAACAATCATTTATACTATCCAAATGAATATTATGGTGAAAACTTAGCGTTGCAGGTTTGTTTCACTTTGTATTTGTTTCATATGTTCACACCTTTAACCCGTTGAGGATGAGTCCCGAGTATACTCGGGCAGGGGTCTATGGAAAATGTGTGTTGTAGCAAAATCAGCCCGTCCTCAATGGGTTAATAATTGCACCTGTAAAATTTGAATGTAACTGGACAACGCTTTATGTGTTTTTCCTTCCCTGTGCAGACAAGAAGTCGAGTAAGCCAGCCCCGAAGCGCAAGAAACCACCAGGCTCCCAGCCGGGGAGCCCCACCTTGCTGGGGACCCCTGGCAGGTCCATTCCGCTCTCCGAGAGGCAGCAGCTGGCGCTGTTGATGCAGATGACGGCCAATGAGGAGAATAGCAACCAGGGTGAGTGCTCGGATGATTGCGTCAGTGTCACATTTGTTCAGTTTTTTGTGTGTGTCTGTGTTTGTGTTGGTGTCGTAGTGTGTGTTGTTTTTACTTGGAAAAGAAGTAATGTATCAATCTGGGGATCACCATCATATTAGTCATTACATTTTGATACAAGTGTCGTATTCTCATGACTACTCCTTGCCGAGTGTTATTATTCCTTCATCTTATCAAACGGTGCAATTTTTCAAAATTATACAAATAAATTGGTGCTCAGAATGGGCTTTGCTTTTAACAGATGCTGCTTCAGTTGGCTGCGGCTGATTTATTTCTGTGTGGACTCATACTTGATGAATACTTGATTGATTAATACTTGTAGCTTCATGTGTATTGATAATGTGGTCCTTATTCGGAGAATGAAGAGAACTATTAATGCAGACCAAAAATCAAATGGCATCTGCCTTCTTGTCTTTCCTGATATTGGATACACTATTCACTTTCAGTGCACCACTTTTATGCAATATTATTTTTTATGCCTCCGCAACGAAGTGGCCGGAGGCATTATGTTTTCGGGTCGTCCGTCCGTCCGTACGTCCGTCCGTCCGTACGTCCGTCCGTACGTCCATCCGTCCCGTTTTGTTTTTGTCGATATCTCAAGAACCGTGTGGTGGTTTTACATCAAACTTGATATGAGGGTATATCCTTGGAGGATAATACTTTGTGTGGATTTTAGGGTCACAGGGTCAAAGGTCACAGGTTATTTTGTGAAAAAAAATTGAAATTTCATGTTTTTTTCCATATCTCGCAAATGGTTCAAGGTATCTTCATGGAACTTAGTATATATGCTTGTACCGATGGGCAGTGATTATCTAGGGAAGTTGGGGGTCATGGGTCAAAGGTCAGGGGGTCAAAGGTCAAGGTCAACTCCTCAAAATATCACTACTTTCCTTAAAATGCAATATGCCTGAAGGTTTTTTTTTTTTTTTTAAACTTGATGTATGGCATGTATTACCCAATATGTATTTTTGGGGAAGTTTCTTGCCAAAAGGTCAAAGGTCAAAAGGTAAAAGGTCAAGTGAAAGTGCTAAATTGCACTTTTTCCTCCATATCTCGAAAGTAGCTCAAGGTATCATCATGAAACTTACATATTTATGCATGTTCTACCTAACAGTGATTTTCTGTGGAACTGTGAGGTCAAAGGTCAAAGACCAGGTTTAGATAATGCTATTTTCCCATTTGATACTGAAATTATACTTTTTCTCAATACCTTGAAAATTACTCAATGCATAAACTTATAAAAGGGTCAAAAGTCAAGTAAAAATCATCAGTTCCCCAAATACCTGCACTCTGACATTTGAATAATTCATCCAATTGAACCTACATGTAGTTCTAGGAAAGTGAACATTCAGCACATTTGTGGCAAACCTGTCATTTTAATATTTTGCCAATTGTGTGAAACTGTCATCACACATTGTCAAGACATTGTACTATAGACCTATTAGGAGAAGCATGCATTATGGCGGAGGCATATCAGTCGCCGTAGCGATATATCTAGTTTTTTCTTTGTGTGTGTGTGTGCGTTTGTGTGTGTTCATAAAGTCAAAATTTCTAGAAAAATGTATAACAATGAGAAACATAGATTTAACTTTGCAGGAAAAAGAGCCCTCAGTATTGAATAATAGCGTGTGATGCCCGAGCCGGAATCGTACACCTGTGAGTTAATACCAATTTTGCACGCCTCACTTCACTCCTTAGTTCCCACAGTCCAAACACCCCAGGTCAAGCCCCAAACCAACCCCACCACACCAAACAGCTCGGGCGGAGTCAAGAACAAGGTGAACAAGCGCAACGAGAGGGGGGAGACCACTCTCCACATGGCCGCCATCAGGGGAGATGCCCACGTGGCCAAGAACCTTATCAATCAGGGAGCAGATGTCAACGTCCAGGACTTTGCAGGTGAGAAAAGTCTTCCACGTGGGACCCCCCCCCCCCCCCCCAAAAAAAAAAAAAAAAAAAAAAAAAAAAGGAGAGAAAACACTAGACAAAACAAACCAAACAATAACAATCAAATAACCAGTATGGGTCTTTCACAGTAATTGTGGTTGAGTGAGCTGGGAAGATGGATTTCAGTGAAGAGTCCATGCTATCATAAGAATTTACACTTTAAAAAGAGACTGAAAGGACATTTTTTTCATCCTGTAGTCACTTCTTTTTTTACCATTAGATTATCAAAAATTGAAATCTCTACCTGTTGTATCGGACAGTCATATCCTTGTCGATATTTCTCTTTTACATTTCTCTCTTCCTCTTATATCTTTTATCTAATTCATCTGGGCCCTGTTTTATGAAAAGATATAATTGGTTTTAAATTTCCTTAACACACAGGCTGCCATAGACTTATGATAGAAATCAATTTTGTAATCAATTTTAACTCTTCATAAAAGAGGGCCCTGCTCTTACCCTCTTTGTCCTTGTATTTAGCCTTCAAACTTGCTTTCACTATTAATGGTACTGTGAACTGATGTTGTCATCTCACTATCCACCTTTGCTTTAGGTTGGACTCCTCTGCACGAGGCGTGTAACCATGGTTACTATGAGGTTGCCAAGGTCCTTCTGAAGGCGGGAGCAAGGGTCAACACCACAGGTCTGGAGGACGACACCCCCTTGCACGATGCGGTCGTCAACGGTCACACCAAGGTACTCGAACACGGGCCGGAGTTGGCATATTTCTGACCGTCGTATCACCCGTAGCCTTCGTATTTGTGTAATGGTTTATAATTGAATTATGATGCCATGTATGTTCATGCAGCCCTGCCAATTTGTTTGTCTTACTGCCATAAAAGTAGATATTTTTTGGCAATCAAATTTCCGTGCTCAGTCTATTTAGATTAACTTGCATGTTTCAAATTTCACTAACTGCTGACTCCTGACTTATATCAGTGTGATTCACACAGAACAAAATTTATATTTTCAATTGCTATATATGTGTTTGTATAACGTGGCCTGAAAAGCAATAAATATCCTGTACTGCAAAATGTCTGCATATGTTTGATGGATCTGTGACATTTCTGTTTTTTTTTTACGCAACAGGTTGTACGGCTCCTTTTGAAGCATGGCGCCGACCCATGGCAGGTGAACAAACGCGGCAAGGCGCCCCACGACCTGGCCTTCATGGATGACATCAGGGCCCTCCTGCGGAGCGAGATCAACGCCTCCAGCAGCGACAGTTCCGACCCAGTGGTCCAGACCCCGTCCTCGCCGGAGAGCGTGGCCTCCCCCCACCACCCTGTTGTCGGTCACAATGACATCGCCAACAGCGTGAAGAATGGCACTGAGCTGCAAGACGGTTAGATATCTGACTGCATTTGTGAAATCTTCTCATGTCAGAGTAACTGATAGAGAATCATTGATTTAAAAAGTTGTACAAATTTTTAGAACTCAATTTAATGTTTGTTTGCTTGTCATTTTAGCATTAAGAATGAGGTGCTGTAGTTTTTTAATGTTTTGCTATTTGTACACGATACTCATCTACCTTCAATGACAGAACATGACATATTAGTTTGGGGGCATTACATTCCTAATGTTAAGTGCTACAGAAGCTTCTTTGACCTGATGGACATTATGTCCTTCTTTCTGTACATCAGATCCCTATGAGTTCACCCCCGACAGCGGAAGCAGTGAACAGAAGATCACCATCCACTGGGCATCTCCAGACAAATCAGGGAAAGGCGGTTCCAACGTCATGGAAATCACACGAACAATACCAAAAGTGCGCGATATCACAGCGCCAAACTCTGTCTCATCAACAACGACCTCAGAAAGCGACCTTTTCGACCCCCATTTGACCTCCACGTCGACCAAGCTAGAGTGTGTAGTGGAAGAGCGGAGGCAGCCAAGTCCGTCCATCTCAACATCGGTAGCCCCGCCGGAGCGAACTGTAGAATCCTTGCCAGTCACGAGAGTGACGTTGACGGAGGTCAAGGAGGATTCGGACAGTTGTGTCAGTGAGACGAATTTGTATATATCAGACGATTCAAATATGGCTACGGACACAAAGGATGTAGCGAGTAAAGCTGATAGTACTACAGTGAATGATGGAATACTTTCGTGGAATCTTAAGAATAGTCCCAATGAGAATGGGACTGTTGTTGGAAAGAGTACTGTTCTATCATCCGTCAAGAGTGAAAATGCCAGAGTGTCGTGCAGCGCACCAAGCCCTCAGACAGAAGTGCAATCGGTGAGTGACAGCACGGCGGGACTATCGCAGTATGATTTTAATGCAAATGAAAATGATGTAAGGACTACAGAAGCAACAAATTCACGGCCAGAGCCGATCACAGTAGGGACCAGGACTTCTCCCACGAGGTCCTCACCAGTTCAAAGTGCACATACTGTTTCCTCCAAGCACTCTGAGTCACCGACATTGTGTGACTCATTGTCTCAGCAGCAGGACTGTGTATCATCAAACTGTGTGCAAACGTCAGGAATTCACAGTCCGGGGAAACACTC
The DNA here is from genome assembly GCA_033980235.1 of Diadema setosum. Classification (NCBI taxonomy): domain Eukaryota; kingdom Metazoa; phylum Echinodermata; class Echinoidea; order Diadematoida; family Diadematidae; genus Diadema; species Diadema setosum. The sequence goes on along the minus strand of CM067066.1, from coordinate 20,518,343 downwards.
GTCTGGTCACGAGAGTGAGCGCTCCGAGCCAGACAGCGATCAGAGGACAGACAGTCGGAGGGAAACCCCCTCGCAGAGTATTCCGGACTCCCGGGAGAGGAGCGAATCGGACTCCTCTCACGAAACGAGGCACCACGGGCGGGAGAAGTCGAAAAAGCATCGCGATCGCTCGCAAAAATCTCACAGGAAGCATCACCGGCACCACAGCCACGGTTCTCGGAAGGAGGAGAAGGCAGAGACGGAGGAGGCCACGACGTCCATGCCGTCTGCAGTGGAGCAAGCGAAGGATGATGCGAAGGTCCATGAGAGAGTGTCGTCTCCCCGTGTCAGCGAAGAGGTCCAAGAGTCGGCGACGACGAGAAAGTCGCCCGATCGGAGATCCCCTCTGCCCGCTGTTGCACGGGAATATTACATCGTCTCTCCGCCATCATCGTCGGGTGATGATGCCGGGGAGATCAAATCCTTGTTACTACGAACTCGCGACACGTCGCACAAATCCAAAGACAACGCATCAGCAAGTACTTCGTCCGTATCATCCACAAGTGCCTCAGGATCTGTTGGGAGTCACAAGGTTGATCAAAAGCCAGGTATTGTGAATGAAAGGACTAGTGGGTCAGGAGGGGAAAATGGCAATTCGCGGAAAAGTCCTGTTAAGGAAGCAGAGCGTCGGAGGTCTCCCGCCCGAGGAAGCCCCGACGTCACATCATCGGTCAATGGAAATGGGAGGGGTTCTCCGAAGGGTCCTGAAAAACCGGCAGAAAAAGTTGAGAAAACTGAAAAAGTGAATGAGAGCCAGAGTCCTACAACTCTAACAGCCACAGATGAGAAACAGCAGGCTCCTAAGGTGACGAGGACGCTGAGATCAAATTCGGCAATGACCAACAGCAATGAAAACCATACCAGCGAGGAGAAAAAGGAGGAGAAAGAGAAGCCCATGTTCTCTCAGCCCATGACCAGGAGCCGACGCAATCAGGTGGAGGCCGCTGCTGCTGCTGCAGCCGCCGCCCAGGCTGCCGCACAGACGGCGGAGGCCACCATCGAGGCTCACCCCAGGAAGCGGAAGATGGCCAGGCATCGGCAGAACCAGCAGATGGAGGATGCCTCCAACCAGGCCCCGCAGCCCCCGCAGGAGAAGACCAACTCCATTGAGGCGTTCCTCAACATCAGGCAGCAGGTGGCAGAGAGGCAGAAGACCCTGATGGCTTCGGTCCAGCCCAAGGCACCCAGCGGCTACAACGAGTACCTCATGTACAGGAAGAACTACCTGCTGCAGTCAGACCCTGACAACAAGATTGTTCAAGTCATCCCAAAGGTGTGTTTTGCTCTCTCTCTTTCCTTTGATCAGCCTTGATCTGTCAAATAAATTGGTATGATAACAAGATTAGCTAGAAATTGTCTTTCCATGTCATTCCAACATTGTGGCATGATTCCCAGGGGTATTCTGGAAAAGTTGTGCATTGAAGTCACTAGCTTTTTTCGCTTTTTCAACCTTTCACATGTACTGGTAGTATCTAATCATAAAGAGAAATTTCATCAGGGAGTGTGTCCTGTGTAAAAGGTTTCAGGTACATTCAAATGATGAGGAAAACATTGTCTTACAATACCAATACACCATCCACTGCTTCCAGTCACAAGGTTAATGTGTGTCTTGTAAGTAGCAAATGTAGCATGTTTGTTTGTACTTTAAAAACAAGTCATAGTGAATTTAGTGAACCAAAAGTAAATTCAGCATTTTATTTGTGCTCATGAATTGAAGCTATGGAGACACAAAGTGTTTTAACATATTACACATTTCTTCTTTTCTTTTTACCTTGAACATCTTTTCTTCTTTTTTTTTAAATCCACGAAGACCCTTAACTTCATTTTTCACAGTACGTTTGTATAGTCCTTCAAACTGAATATCAAGATGTTCAGTAGCATATCGTCGCTGGGGCGACAAGACCTCGTATCTACAAAATGTCAAATGTTCAGGAGAGCCAAAAAACATGGTGGCCAAAGCACTGTGGCGAATGGGATAGCCTTTCCTTTGACATGCCGTGGTGGCTTCATTTTTGGAGTAAGACAGTTGGGATTTGGTGAGGACATCACTTAACCCATTATTTGACCATTTAATCCAGAAAAGTCATTTTCACCAAAATTGCAGATACAAGGTCTTGTCACCTCAGAGACGATATATGATAATGTGATAACAAGTCTGTCATGGAAATCAAGCAGCACATTATCATGAAGGCACACTGGCTGTACGACACTGCCCGTATGTGCATGAATTATGCATTGCAGGATTTGCTCTCGAGACGTTAGAATTCATGATCTTTTGACAAGTCATATTGATGTTGTGTGGTGACGATGGATAATGGTTACCAGTGGTGAATTTATCTCTTCCCACCAATAGATGGCAGCACCGGGCAACTTGAACAACGGACTTCTGGCACAGTTTGCTGAGCAAGAGAAGATCAGACATGAGCTACGCCTCAGACACTACATTGAACGGGTAAGTTTTGATCAACAGTTTGTCTCTACAGTAACGACAATAACAACAAAAAGTTACTAAAGTATCACCTTCATAATTGAGGAATGTTACCATCCAAAAGAGAAATTTGAAGGGATGAAGAATCAAATCCATAATTGAGAAATGTTTCCATCCAAAAAGAAATTTGAAGGGATGAAGTGTATCAACTCCATAGTTGAGAAATGTTTCCATCCAAAAAGAAATTTAAGAGGGAAACTTTGAGAGAAAGAGAGAGAGAGAAAAAAATCATCATCTCTCTCATATGGGCATATGTCCACAAATAGAATGATATTTGCTTCATACAACTCGTAAATTTTCTAATCCAGTTGTCATTGCTTTGTGAAGTAGTTTGTAGTATTTACATTTATCTTGTGTGTGATTTGGCAGAGGGGCTGGGGAGGGTCTTCCCCAGAAAGACCAGAAAGACCAGGGATATATTTCTGTGACTCATCAAATTGTCAGTTCTTTTTGCATTTCTAACTGTTGCCCTCGTTTGTGGTGTTGGCCGCGACTCTTTCAGGAGAAGCTGATGCTGGCCGCCGAGCAGGACATGGTGCGGTGTCATGGCCGGGCAGCGAGGGCGCTAGTCAACCAAACAATTCCCTTCAGTGTGTGCATGGTCCTCAAGGATTTGGAGGTGTACAACATGCCCGATCCCCTGGTAAGAAGGGCCTCAGTCACCATTAAAGATAGTACACTAAGGAATCAATCAAAATAATTTGATAAAACTGTTTTGTAATGTGCCTGAATTTATGAATTTTTTTTTTTTACCTCTTGAAAACCTAACTAAAGATGCCAACTGTTACTTTTTGTAAAAGAATTTTGTAGTGGATTTTTTTACCAACAAATAATATGCAGGCTTCATGGAAAAATACTGTTTTTTCCCTAAATTGTGTTACTACACATGTTATTGCAGGAAAAGTAACAATCCTTTTGTTTCAAAAAAAAGAAAAAAAGATAGCCATCACAGCCCTCACTGCTGTTTGCGAGGTTGGCATCCCCTTACTTACTAATAGGCAATTCAGTTCACTGAATTTCAGTGAGCTTCATTCCTATGAAAATATCAAATTACAAGTGTGCAGTTTTGTGTGTCTGGATAGAGTGTAAATGATCTCCATAATTATGCGGTTGGTTTGAAATCAATTAATATAATCATCCATGTCAAGGGAAAAAAAGAGTTTGAAAGGCAGGAAAAGACTTATATCAGATATCAATAAATTGTTGTGAAGTCTTGTACTGATTTCCATGTATTTGTTAAACACCATTTCCACACCCAGCCTCCCGAAGACAAGAGCAGTATCAGGCAACGCTTCAATGGCCGCCACCTACTCTCCTGGTTACAAGACGTCGTCGAAAAGTACGAAAAGCTGAAGGTGAGGAAGTCTTTCAGTGTTTTTGTGAATATCTGTACTTTTTTTTTCTCATTGTCATTGTGCATTTCGTGACGTGTTTGCTGGACAAACGTAGTATTTGTCATTTAGATCAAATAAACTCCTGCAGAATTACACTGCAGAGAAGGAATGGAAGGAGAGCCAGCAGAATAGAAAGTGTGTAGATGATATGTGACCCGCTACAACAAAATGATCCTAAAGTCGGGCGAGGTCGATTATTTGAAAATTGCATGATATAATTCCCTAATCTTTCTGCTTTAAATTGATACATAACACATTTTATAAAAATAATCGGCTGCGGAGATATCGATGTTTGATAGAGAGGATGTCGAAACGTCTGGAAAATCACTGTTTCGAGAAAAGCGCCCTGAAAGTTTTCCTTTCGACGCAATCGCGATCAAGGGACACGCAAGTCAGTTTTCTCCTCTGGACAATAGAAGGTAAGCCCTAGCAACCCCCGAAGAGTTCATTCAAGCACATCAGCGTCGGCGGTCTCCTCACCAACCAATCAGTGACCAGGATGTGAGAAGCGGCTGAGCATAGCGCACCCCGCCCGCACGCACCAGTCGACTGGGCAGTGTGCGAGCTTCACGCTTCGGTTAGCAGCAAGCAGCAAACTGACCAATGAGATCACTCTGGGTCGTTGTTAGGGGCGGAACCTATCTGTGGCGCTCAATCCAAATTTTCGAACCAGTTTCTGCTTTGTTGAAATGCCAAAAAACATGGCTTAGAAAAACGCTATTTTTTTAATCTTCCCTTTGATCATTTTGCTTCAAAATTTCGACAGATGATAGAAGACATGTTAGACTCCAATAATACTGTAAAAGTGGAAATTTTCGTGGTGTTGAAATTTTCGCGCATTTCGCGCAATCAGAAACTAGCGCGAAAATAAAAGCACGCGAATATTTTTGCTTGCCATATGTTCCTGTAGTTGATGTCTTGATACCGCGGAATTAAAAACACGCGAAACTCTTCTTACCTCGCCTAGCGCGAAAAATTATTCGCGCGAAAATATCCACTTTTACAGTATATCAAAATCAGAAAATCGTAAGTTTTGACCAATTTTAATGCTCTTACTTCAAACTCGATTTTCACGGCTTCGACCGTGCGCGACTTTAGGACCTTTTTGTTGTAGCGGGTCACATATGTTTGTATTTTTATTTGTCTACTGTCAAATGCTCCTGCCTTTTTGTGATCACATTCAATTGGGACCTCCAACAGTTACCCCTTCTTATGATGAATTTGGGTTTGTTAAAATGTTTACAATACTAACTTAATTTTCGTCAGGTCTCTACATTATTGGTGGCCCAGGGCCACTTGATATTGATGTCGGGCCACCAAATTTCCGAAAAAGGTTATCTTTTGGTGGCCTGATTGGGCACCTGAAAATCAAAATGAAATTTTACATTTCCTTTTATTTTGGCCACCAAAATTTCAAATTCATCAATTTTAGTGACTGGCTCAGGCCACCATAGAAGAATGTCGAGCCCTGTATTAGTTATACACCAGCACATACACACATGCATACTCTCTAGGTTTCTGTATAAGACAGCAGTGACACACACACACACACACTCACAAAGATGCTGGACAAGTAAACTGTTTTTGAGTGACATGATAATAATGACAGAACGCTTCTCCTCTCATCTTGTCTGGCAGGAGGAGCTGCTACAGCGCCACCAGCATGAGGCGTCGTCGCTGTACGCCATCCAGAAGCTGGAGTGGGAGCTGAAGCTGCAGGAGCTGAAGCAGTGGGACTTCAAGAACCCACCCCAGGTCACCTCCACCCACGTCCCCATCGTGGAGGTCAACCGCGACTTCGACCTCCTGCCCGGTTGATGCCACGACCGCCCACCGTGCATGCATTCGGGGTCAGGCACGTGATGGGTTCGGGATTCAGGTGGGCTTACGGCTACTGCAGTCTGGATGGGTGGTACTCTGTGTGCGCGCTCTCGCTCCTCGTCTTGTGTGTTGTCGCTGTTTTGACGATTGTCTGCCCGTCTCTCCCGTTTTGACGAATGTCTGCCCGTCTCCCCCGCAAGTCAAGCCTCTCTCTGTGTCAATCCACATCCTGTCACCCAGAATATATTCCAGCCATACACGGGAGTGTAATCCATCACAAGTGACGTGGAATATATATTCCATCATACAAGGGAGAGGAGGACTCGCCCCGTGAAGTGGACGGAATTGCGTCATGCACCAGTAGTCGTCTGCACTCACTGTGTCTGTCAAATGGAGTTCATGGGGCCCTTGAGGATCATCTTCACATTCAGGGACCTGGAGACTGGTTGCTGGCAATCTCAATACTGATTAACTGAATGTTTTTAGAGCACAGTAAACACATTTATGTTCCATTGACTCACCAGTTAGAAAAACACAAAACAAAAACAGTCCTCTTTTTGTTAGTTATTTCAAGTTTTCATTTTCAATTTCAAATGAGATTTTATTTCCAATAGCACATTTTTATCATTACCGATACTGAGATTCAGATCAGTCCTCAAAGGCACGGAGCAATTCTAGTGATGCCGTTCAAAGCCTGTGTTGAATTTTGGACTCTGATTCTCAATCACCCTCTTCAACTATATTACACACGTATGTCTTGTCCAGAGAGGCGCTGTCTCCGATAAGCTGAGTAGCCTGTAGCTAGCCGTTGAAGGCAAGTGTTGCTTGTATTTGATATTGGTACTCTAATGTGTCGTGGCAAACCTGAGTCAAGCAATTTTTTTCTATCATGGATGGCTTAACCTGTATTCTCATTTAATATCTGTACCCCATATTCTTAACATCTATATGTTTATGAACTGCAGCTGACAGTAGAGAATTAAGTTCTTGTTTTTCTTTTCTATTGTTGTTAAAGAACCACAGAAAATGTGTTAGTCTCACCCTTCTTATTTTTTTTTTCTCTCTCTTTAAGTTGGTAGCCACAGTTGATGACTGATGGTATTGCATGTTATGAGAGGTTTCATGTCAAAGAGAACTGTGACTCCTCACTAGTTAATGAATGTGTTCTGACTGCCATGGTCATCTTTTATTTTCCCTAGGAATTCTCATGACCTAGTGCATCTGTTGATTTTGTCTTGCTGTTGGTGGTTGCCCATATGCAACATCAGATTAGATATTTCACAACCATGTTAGGCCATACCTTTAATTTTATTTTTGATCACTGTGTGGAAATTTGGGGGAAGTACTGATGCCGCGGGCTTATTGTCTAGGTTAAAGAGGCAAACTTTGCAGATAGCATTGTGGGTGGATGCATGTGCAAATTGTCATTTTCTCAGGAGAAATCTGATCAGTTTTTCAAATCAAATTAGAGATGGCTGACCAATGACAGACTTCGCTTCATTGAGTTCATTTTTCCACTGTTGTAGGGTGAGTCAGGAAATAGCTCAGCCAATCTGACAGAATAGCCGACGGGTAAAATGTAATGCAAAGCTTTTCTCGAAGAACCGCTTAAAATGAAGACGGAACTTTCTCTACAAGTCTGTTTGATGCGCTCGTTCTGTGTCGTCCAATGTCGTACCATGATGTGTTCTGTCTCTAGAGCGCCCTCTGCTGGCGACGACAGGTGTTTGGCTCCCGACCAAATGCCTGTAATGTAAATAGGAGTAGACAGTTCACATCATGGAGGAACTTCATTGGGTCGACCTTGCACCTCCCTCGTTCACTGTAACCTCCACAGTGTTAGGCGCAGATATATATTTGGCCTTGGGTTTTTAATCTCCAGCTTGTGAATTTGTTTCAGTTTTGTTTTGTACTTAAGTGGATTATACAGCCAGTACAAAACCACTGACGATGTAAATATCTATCATGTACATAGAGGAGGTCAAGCTGTAGATATCTCTATTTTTGTTGCATTGCTGCTCTCTCTATAGCGGTGATGCACCATTGGTCCTGTTGGTCCCGATCAAGTCTGCTTGTCTTGACCTCGTTGGTCAACTCCTCAATTGTGGGAGAAAAAATCTCGCAAAGCTGGCGGTATGCTTATGGAGCCAGCCGTATAGCGTGTTAAACTCGTTTTTATTGTATGTCGTGTATTCTGCCGAGACTGTGAAGTGTTTTTTTGCAATCTTCTCTCCAGTCCCCAAATACGAAATCATATATTTTGCATATAATGTACTACCGGTAGTCGTGTGATGTTGGGACTGTGCGTCTTACCCATTGAATTGTGTTACTTTCACGTGAAGTTTGACTGTTTGAAGATTATTGTAGTGGCCCAAATGGTAAAAACTACCTGTGTGAATTCTCATAGTTATGTGTTCTTACGTGTTAACTACCTTTATGTCCCTAACCTGTAATCCCCATGTTTTGTTCTTGTTGAAAACCTTCCAACGTGAGAGTAGAAATGCAGACAGTTTGAATCGATGCTACTAATAACATACATTATACTTAACAGTCAACATGACTAGACATTGATAAGTAGACTTAATTAACATGGGAATCATTACATCGGCACCACATATGGACACATGTATTTGAAGCATTTAAACCTATCTTAAGTACAAAGACTTTAAAAATTTTTGAGATGTCATGGGAAGCTTGTTCAGGTTTCTGGCATGATTTAGCTTGAGCGTACTTGTAGACAAAGTCATTTTAGTCTCACGAGAAACGTTTCTCGACTTGGCTTGGATCGTTCTGCAGTTGTTGCAAATTGCATTTCAATGAGCCTTTTCCAGCGGAAAAAAAAAAGCAAACAAACAAACAAAAGACAAAGTAAAAATGTTTGTCGGGATGACAATTTGTGGGTGTTTACTGTTGCAGTTTTTTTGGATCATCTTGACCAGTGCACAATTGAGTGTATCACGTTTTGTTTTGTATTTTTTTGATGTCTCTGAATTTGTGCCACGTTTTTGGACACAGAGTGTTGGCATTGTTGAAGCAGTCTTCAATTTGTTGTTCTCCTGTGTAGCGTTGTGTTGATACCAGTGGATGCATCTTGAATTGTTGGTGGTGTTTTTTTTTACTGCACTTTTGTTATGTTTCTTCATATCTGATGTGATGACTTTGAAGGCAATTTACCCCTAGCCAAACAGTGTGACCAGTTTGGAATGCCTCTGGACCCACTGGATATAGGGAAGCCTGCAGCATACACATTCACAGTTATCACAGCTTAATCCTTCATCACTCAAGAGACTTCTCATAATGTCAGCCTCTACCCAGTGAATAACTGGAGTAAATTTGACACCATTTTTGTAAGGGTTTGGAAAAACTGATCATGTCTTTGTGAAGATTAAAATGCAGAGTAGGGGTAAAATGCCCACCGTGAAATATCCTATTGCAGTTAACCAGGTGAATGCTTGCATTTCAGCTTGTAGTTGTTGTATTGCAGAACAAGACATGGGTTTGTTGCAGTGATCTATAAAACAAATAACTCCTCTTCAAGTCCACATTGATGGTGTACCCAGTCAACATTTGCTAACAGCAAAAAGGAGTCTTAATGACGTGATGTGCCACTGCCCTCCTTCAAGTTGCATTATGCTAAGGATTCCATCTTTGTTGTTCCCATGACAATGGTTAATTTGCAAGGCACCCAGCTTTGCTTTGTCTCTGTTTGACATTAATTTGAATTGAATGTAGAGCACATCACAACACAACTTGTGTGGAGTCGTAACAAGGTCTGTATATTATCTATATAAGACCCGAGGAGCAGTATTGAATAACCAGTGGTTCTCATTGTGAGATTACTACTAGCCAGCTCACATTCGTGTTATCCTCTGTTTACTTTTTAATGTCAACTAGAATCTCTTGCTGTAAGAGGAACTGAAGTTAGTTGTGTTTGCTCCATGTCTTGTTATGCAATGTGCATCAGCAGCAAAGTTTACAAACAACAGCAAGCTTTCTCTAAAGAAAAAAAAAAAAAGATGGCAGTAGCTCATCACACTTAGGAATTCAAACAGGAAGTAAAATTACACAGACCATTTTATGATTTGCTCCTTTTTTGTTTGTTTGTTTGTCTGTCTATGACAACTGATGTACAAGGTACATCACAGTCAGAGATCATTAGGATGTCCTCTGGGATTAAGTACCAGACCAGTGCGAGTGCATTATGCTCAGAAATAGACAGAATCACTGATACATTATTTTCAGAAGTCTCATCTTAAAAGGCATATGCTTGAAAGTAGAATGCTGTCAGTTGGCATTTTTTTTTCAACACACACAAAAAAAGAAGAAGAAAAAAGTGAGAATTGTATCTAAGTTCATTGTGTCACTTTCCAAAGCTTATGTTTGCAGAGAATTAAGTCATGTTATTGCATATCCCAAGTGTGTGATATTTGGCATCTCTCATCATATATTTCGGGGATTTTTTTTTTCTGCTTAAAAGGTACCAGTAGACACTTCGCAGACTACATCTGTTTACTCCTATACACATTAACCAAATTCATTGTGATAGTATATGTCATTTCTCCCTTTAAATATCCTCCTCTTCTCATTATTGTGATATTGCTGAAGCTCTGTAAGATCAAAGAAAATTTCATGTCATTGCGTGTATTACATATGTGCTTGCAGTCTCTACATTTATCGTAGGGACTCCTGTTATATGGCATTGAAGTTACACTAGTGGTGTTTACCAGTTATTAATTTTTCGAAGGAGATAACTAGTGAGTAACACACAGTGGGTATACAGAGCTTGGAAAAAAAAGAAGAAGAAAATATAAAAGGTCTAACACGGCAGGTAGCTAGAAATTCCAAAAGTGTACTAGTTCCTTGCATCCATTTGTGCCTTTGTGTGCAAATGTAGACATTTGTTGTTTCGAACGAGGTAGAGATGGCGGAAAGACCGACTCGAGGTCATCAGTGGATATATTTGATGTGTATTAACATGTTGACTTGTTAAATGACCCACTGTATTCTATCGTTATACAATGTGATCACAGTTTAGCCACTGTACAGCGGCAGCGAAAAAAAGGGGGAAAGTTTCTCCTGGTGGAAATTTTCTCATGAAATAAACATGTAGAAAACGATCTTGTCGGTGTAATTGGCTCCAAAGTTTCAATGTCATTGTGGTTTACGAGATGGCTGAAGTGAGGTCGATGTGCAGTGGTCAGTGTAAGGGAGATGAGTCAGGGAGAGAAAAGAGAGATCATGCGGTGGTGTGGTTTGAGGCTGGTGAAGCATCCTGGAGAAGTGTGGAGGAATGACAATCATATACCAGTATGCCTCATATTTCACTCTATGCGTATTTCTTTCGTTCGTTCGTTCGTTCGTTCGTTCGTTCGTTCGTTCGTTCGTTCGTTCGTTCGTTCGTTCATTCATTCATTCATTCATTGTTTATTCATTTTTTTCCATTTCCAACAGAAATATTTTACAGAAACTGAATACATAAATTACATCACAATACATGATTAAAGATAAGTTTGCAGAATATTTTAAGTGTACGGAAATGCTTGAAATGGGGAGGAATGCTAAAAAGCAGTGCTTGTGGGGTGAATTCCCCGCACACGTAATGCAACAAAGTATGTGATTGATATACTGTTATACATAAAAAGCAGAAATACAAAAGAAACTAAGAAATGGAAACCTAACTAACCCGAGGCCGAAACAAACACCCTGGACAAATCTCTACACTAAGTCGCTGTCATGCAGGAAGAGAAAGGAAAGAGAGAGAAAAAACTTATTACCCGGTGTGAAGATAAAAGATAAAAATGATAAAAGACTATAACAAGATCAGAGTTAATACCCTGGTAGATGGTTGGAGCTGCTCAGCAGTGACTGCTTGATTTTAACAGAAAATAAAGTTTTCGAGTTCTTTGCAACTATTAAAGGATCAGCACAATTTTGCGATTTCATGATGTTGATATTTACATTAATTTTGGTGATGAGACTTGGATAAATTCTTGTAAATAATCAGAATTGCACAAGTCAACCAATATATGCAAAATCATTTGGAAAAATATATCTTAACCATAGCAGAAATGCAATGCACATTGTCTCAAAAAGATGGAAAATTTGCGAACTCTTCTCTTCAATGGGGATAATACTTAACATCTCATATCCATTGAGTAATTCAAGCTGCTGATCTGATAGAATGTTTAAGACAGTGAGGGGTATGCAGTGATGACACTACCCCCCCCCCCCCCCAAAAAAAAAAATGTTTGATCTGTTGGGATCCTTAAACTTTTCATAACCCACTCTGTAGTCTTTGCCACGTCGGCTAAATATCCATGGCAAGAGAGTTGAATCATTTTGACATCGTTTATACCAGTAAGGCATGATTTACATTCTAGCATGGCCTCAACTTTTAACATTTGAGAGTGACCACTGTTATCTAGCTAGACAACAAACAAACAAACGAAAAACTAGCTGGATATGCAACACATGTATCAACAGATATTGGCAACAAAAAAAAAAAAAAAAAAAAAAAATTAATGGGTATGAGTGATTGTAAAACTTTGATTTTGATGATTGTGTGCACAGATCTCAAACTAGGTATAAGCAGATTACATTATGATTCTAACATTTAATGAGATGAAATATGTAGGCCTAGTCCATAATGTTCTAATGCACACTGGACTAAATGGTAGTGTTATAGCAATAGTGAATGAAAATATGTGTATGTGTGTGTTCAATCCAGTCATGTGTACTTCCTGAGTGAAAGAAATGACCTTGTTGCTGAAGACTGACTATATAATACAAAACAGGCCAATTAAAGTTAGTCTGATTGCACATAGTAAAATTTTATCAGTAGAACAGTGTAAAATTTGATAAATATCAAATGAAAAATTAAGGGAGTTATTAAAATTGTGAAGTTTTGCTGGTTTTCACAAAACGCTTCTTGAACAGTCGATCCTGCAGATTGTAACTCTCAAAATATGCGGTCTTTATGTTCAAATGCATTTTTGTCCCAGTCTCAAATCTTAATATATCTTAACTTTTTCAGCCAGGATTACAATGTTTTACACTTTTAGAGTAGGAAATTTGAATTTTTGTCAATTTCTTGTACATGATCAGTATAAAATGTGAGGTGATTACCACTGGTACGGGTAAATCATCAGCTCGCTCATTGCATTTTCATGTCAACTGTTGGATAACTGTTCTGCAAAAGTTATTGAAACTTCACAATTTCATAGATTCCCTAATTTTAATGCGGTTTGATCAAATTTTCACTGTTGCGCTTTCAATTTTTTTTTCTTATTTTTTAAGGAATTTTCCTTTATTGTATGCCTGTATAATGCAAAAGGTTCATCATGCTAAAGAGAAAAAAAAAAAGAGTTATGCAGAAAAAGTGAGGAAGAAATGATAAAAACCGACAGGTGTCATACATACATACATGCACACATACATGCACACATACATGCACACATACACCCATACTTACATCCATACATACACACATACATACATTGCAACATACCTGTGCATATGTAATAGTATGGGTATTGAATGTTTATGATTTGTTATAATTATTATTATGCATTAAATGAAATCAAATAGAGAAAAATGAAGAAAAAATGTATTTTCTGGGGTTAGTGGTTGGGCATGAGCCCCTACAGAAAAAAAAGAAGAAGTGTAAGCTCCCTCTTGTCTTAACCCCCCCCCCCCCCCCCCATATCCAAATCTGATTTGGATGTGCCTGTTTCATTGTTATTTCTATATTCATGTACTTAGAGAGAGAGAAAAAAAAACATGGAAAAGTAGAGCAGGGGGAACAATATTACCTTTAAAATATCTCAGTAACAAATCGAAGGAATGTGTGGGTTTTTTAAATGAAAAATCCAATGTTGAAGAATTCTCCTTATATTTTCTATATATTCTTGTCTATAATGACTGTTGTTTTTTGGTTTTAATGGTGTGTATCGCTCAGGGTCGAGTATAATAACATCACGAACTGTAGTAGTCTTCTTATCCAAGCAGGGACAGCACCGAAATTTTAAGAATTCATGATTTTTTAACCAATTGTCTGACTTTTCCTCAAACTTTCAGTGATGTGGTATATTTACTAAGTATTGCTGCTTTCAATAAACCGACATTTTTATATCTGGGTTTTGTTTCCTTTAAAAATGTACATTGTATTATGGCAATATCCATCCACAAGCTGGCGCTGTTCAGTAAGGGATTGTTGGCAGGTGTCGGTGGGTCTAACGCATAGAACTCTATGGTCTGACGTTAGAGTCGAGCCACATCACTTTTTCTTTCCCAAAATGCTAAAGTAAAACTGGAACATTACTAAAAGACTAGCTTTGCCTTGCAATCCTGTTAAAGATCGTGTAGTTGTTGGTTTATTTTCTCATTTACTGATCAAATCATTGATAAAATCCAAGTGTAAAGTTAGGGGGGGGGGGGGGGGAACTCTGTCGCTCCCGCAATCCCCATCCCCCCCCCCCCCACACACACACACGTACAATCGTACTACACGCCAGTATAGTAGATACAGTACGCATGCTGCGCTCGTACAGATGAGTTGCCTTCCTGTTCGCTTGTGGTAAGTGTAAGAAACTGTAAATGACTCAACTGCTGCGTGAGAAAACTGTGTGTGGTCTAATATCCCATACATCGCGATCAATATTGGCCCACTTTTAGTAAGTGAACTACGTTAGTACATGTATGCTTATTGATCTCATTTACCGAGGAAGTTGCCAAGCCAAGCAAAAGTTCGTCGACAAGCGAGTCGAAGAGAGTCAGTCCCGTGCATTCATTATTGTGTTAGTGCATGTACGTGCAATCACTGTCTCGGATCTCACTCGATTTTATTGGTCCCAATCAGTATCGGTAAAGTTACGCTTTTCCGGATCTGGATCTGGATCTGGATCAATACGCTGTCGGACCGGGTGGTATAGTGCAGCGTGTTTCCCCCCCCCCCCCCCCCCCCCACAAATTCTCTGTGTGTGGTTCCAAACAAACCGGCCCTTATACTGCTGTCTACAGGTAGATAAACTTTTACTCTAGTTTATTGTGTGAAGTCTACTTCACACGATTTTTCAACTGCTCTCGCCAACTCCTTCTTCCATAAAACAGCGAAGGATTGGAATAATCTGCCGAGTAATATAGACTAAAGCAGATTCATAAATGTGACACATTTAAAGAATCGCTCCAGCGTCGCCTCCGTTGTGATTAGCTGCACACCACACCACAGTGCTGAGTGATCATGATTCATGGTGATGGTGATATATTACTCTATCCAGAGTTTTTCAGCGTATTCATCCAGATCCAGATCCAGATTGCTGTAACTGTTAGTTGTTTTATTAGTTCATTCCATATTGTCTACAAGTCTAGATCTGAGATCTAGGTCTAAATTTATTATAAATTCGGGGGGGGGGGGGGGGGGGGGTTGAGAGTGAATCAGTCTGACACGCTCACAGATACACTAGCATCTTCGCTTCAGGACTCGCATTCCTGCATGCATGCTAGCTCCAGACTATGCACGCACTGGTAGTAGTTTTTACTTGCACCATGTAAATATTTGCACAGCCATCTACCACTACCAGCTAGCTTCACATATGCAACATTGCAAGTTTCATTCTTGACCCATGGCATGGCAATGGCAGTTATGGCATCAAGCGATCATATCCAGAATTGGACTTTGCTGAGTACTGACGTAGTAGATGTAGATATGAGTCTATGATGTCTGAGCCTGTAAATGCCAGAGCTAG
This sequence comes from Diadema setosum, assembly GCA_033980235.1. Lineage (NCBI taxonomy): Eukaryota > Metazoa > Echinodermata > Echinoidea > Diadematoida > Diadematidae > Diadema > Diadema setosum. The sequence continues at coordinate 20,502,858 of CM067066.1, read as the reverse complement.
ACAGACCTAGCTAAAAGCAAGCTACCCATAATTCAACCATATATCGCTTTCCAAGATTTGACTGCTGGCTACATATATAAAACTAAAGTAAACCTATGCATTTTCATGTGGTTGAATTTTGGCACTGGAGGTTGAACCTTGGTGCAGGTTTTTAAGTAATTCACAGTCGAATCATGTGTAGAATAAATTCTAGTCATACTAGTCTAGCATTTTGAGATATTTAGCCTGGCTTGCCAACCCCTGAACAAATGTGACCCTGCACCACAAAACAAACAAAAAGTCACCAGACATGGATTTTTAGTTAAGGGTAGATTCTGAAAAAGCAGACTCTAAGCTTTAAAATGATGTATAACTGAGCTCTGAAGTACAGGGTCTATCTGTCTATTCAAGCGGTTAATCTTTACCAAACCGTGCTAGCTGTGCGATGAATGGGACAAAAAAACAGGACATAAACCACTGGCGCAACAACAATGAAGGGATTGTCAGATTAAGTTGAAATTGAGCATGTTTCATTAACACATTCTGTCCATGATTAATGCCAACTTTCAAAGCAGTAGCATTATCCCTTCAAAAGTTATCAGACTTGAAAGTGAAGAGTGTGCAAAGGGTTATCAAGAAAAGAAAAGGGGCCTCTAAAACATACCTGATCTCACAACTCTACAAAAAGAGTTGTAGAAAAACTGCTGAAAATGCACTTTCCCATTCATTTTATGATCCAAAACTTAAGAATAATGTAGAAGAAAGGCAATTCTTTTAGAAAATATGAAAAACTCAATATTGACTTAGTTGATTTGTTTCACCTTTTTTGAGTCCTCACGTAAAATCAAGGGGTGCGACTTTTTGTTCGTTTTGTGATGCACGGTCACAAATATTCATATGAATTTTAAGCTTCAGGACTTCTATAGCTCATTTTTAGGTATAAAATGTATAAACAACAAAGATTCACAAATGTTTACTATGTGAGTACAAAAATCAAATATGTGCTTTGCGACTCAGAAAAATATTGCATTTGTGATGACTCAAGCAGTTGTGGATCATGTAACCTGTTGGTTAAGGGTTTCATATGACCATCTACTGGCAAATTGGGAATATACTATGATCTTCAGTTATGACAGTTCATAATTCAAAGCTGACAGGAAACCCTATCTGAATCTGATGATTTTTCTAGTTGGGCAACTGCAAGGTTCTACCTTTTGTGCTTTGTGTGCCGCGGAAAATGCCACAGAATAAACATACATTGTATGAAAAGTGAAATAATGGTCTACCCTGTGATAGACTTAAATTGTGGATGACCCAACTATAGCAACCTGAAGATTAAAGGGTGTGTACAGTTCTGGTCGAGGTGAAGATTTAGCTTTTAACATTTTGTGAGATATTCAGAAACCACTCTATGAGATGTCAAAGAGCATGCAGTTCTAAGGGGTATCAAAAGTTTATTCGATGAAAATCGGTTTTGAAATGGCTGAGATATCCAAAAACAAGGTGAAACAAAGAGATACTAATAAAGTTGGGGCATGTCGCCTTTTATTATTTGCACTTTTTGGGATATCTCAGCCATTTGAAAACCAATTTTCATCAAATAAATGTTGAACCCTTCTTAAAATTACATGCTCTTTCATATATCATAAGAGGCTTTTCAGTATCTCAATTAGGAATGTTCAAAACATGAATCCCTACCTCAACCAGTACTGTACAGTGCCTTTAACCCGTTGAGGATAGACTGATTTTGCTACAACATGCATTTCCCATAGACACCTGCCTGAGTATACTAGGGACTCCTCCTCAATGGGTTAATGTTTCTGAACATGGTATATAAAAGTTTGGGTATGCATACCAACATTCACCTAAATTTTAGGTATTCGGTATTGAAAGAACAGGAAGGGGGGGGGGGTGGTTCATATGATTGAATAGATCATGAAGCTTTTTCTCTTTCTGTAAACTGCTTTAGTTAAGATTTTTTTTGGCCAAGTGTTAACAGTGTTGATTTAGTGTTAAATGCCAATATGTGTTTTTTTGTAATATGTGTCATATGAGTGTCTTTTTTCTTACTTGGCTACAAAGTATGCCTACAGCAAAGAGCTACCCTCGTAGGGCTTATAGTGCCTTCTACAAATCAAGAGTTTCATCTCCAAATGAGTTAAATCCTTTCTTGTCAATTTGAGATATTTTTTTCATTTCAATTTATTTTCATATTTTCTCACATATATCACAATATAAAGTAAATTGATGTGAAATTTATACAGAACATAATTCAAAATAGAACTTCACCGGAATGTTCAAAAGTTTGTCTTGGTATACACAAGGTCTTTATACATGCGAGTTAAACTGAGATCATAATGCGAAAAAAAATATGATGGGGCCTGCGTAAAAGCAAGCTTGTATAGAGCCGCAGGTCCCGTGATAAAATCAGATTTGGGGAAACATAAGTACAAATATTTTTTTAGACCATATTATAACTGGGGGATCCGATTAAAACGAACAAAGATCAAATCAAATAAGTGTCACTAAATGAAATACAGAATAAAATACAGAATAAAATACAGTATAAAATAAAATATTCATCATTAAACCTGCCCCCCCCCCCCCCCAAAAAAAAAAACAACAACAACAAACAAACAAAAAAAAAACAAGAGAAATACTAAGAAAATACAGGATATTTTAAATCATAACTTTCAGAATATTTCTTGTTATGTAACAAATGAAATATCATTGGAAAGGTTCTGTTTTGTTCTGTCTGATGATGGGCTTACATTAAAATGTTTAAAAACTGTGCTTAACCCATTTTGCAATCAAACTCTACAAATATTTCCGCCAGAATGTGCCATCATGAATCTGGTGCTCGTGGTTGTCGGGTTCGTCGTCCATCTCATCCTGTTTGCCTCCATCTTCGACATCTACTTCACATCCCCTCTGGTCCATGGCATGACCCCATTTGCCACGCCCCACGAGCCGCCAGCCAAGAGACTTGTCCTGTTTGTGGCTGATGGCCTTCGAGCTGATAAGCTGTTTGAACTGGATGAAGAGGGGAGGACAAGGGCTCCCTATTTGAGGTATGGTACGACTGATTTGTATACTGTTTAAGTGGAAATGTTTGTGTGGGTAATTTTTGTGCTTGGCTGGGTAAGATGAGATTCATGATTCAGCAGAATAAAGACATTGAATAGTATTACATGTAACAAGCAAAAATATTTGCGTGCTTTTATTTTTAAGTGTGTGTGTGTGTCACACACAAACAAACTGCTATAGCTTCTGACCTTTCGAGCATTGAGAATTAAGGGTTTCTGAGACGAACACTAAACTAGGGCTTTCTGTAGCTCAGTCGGTAGAGCACCGGGCTAGCAATCCGTAGGTCTCGGGTTCGAATCCTTATGGAATCCCATTTTCTTTGCTCCTTTTTCCACTAATAAATTATATTCATTTCTGGTCAGTTTCCCTCTGCTTGCATTTGTTACATACTCAAAAAGCTGCATCACTTCGGTGATCCCTTGCATTTATCCCCAAGTTGAATTATCCTTTGGGTTTATGCCAGATTTAAGTGTGTGTGTCACACACAAACATAACTGCTATAGCTCCTGACCTTTCGAGCATTGAGAATTGAAGGGTGTGTACAGTTCTGATCGAGGTGAAGATTTAGCTTTTAACGTTTTGCGAGATATTCAGAAACCACTCTATGAGATGTCAAAGAGCATGCGGTTCTAAGGGGTATCAAAAGTTTATTCGATGAAAATTGGTTTTGAAATGGCTGAGATATCCAAAAACAAGGTGAAACAAAGAGATCCTAATAAAGTTGTGGCATGTCGCCTTTTATTATTATCACTTTTTTTATATCTCAGCCATTTGAAAACCAATTTTCATCAAATAAACGTTGAATCTTTCTTAAAATTACATGCTCTTTCATATTTCATACGAGGTTTTTCATTATCTCACTTAGGAATGTTCAAAACATGAATCCCCACCTCAACCAGTACTGTACAGTCCCTTTAAGGGTTTCTGGGATGAACACTGAACTAGGGCTTTCTATAGCTCAGTCGGTAGACCACCAGGCTAGCAATCAAGAGGTCTCGGGTTCGAACCCCGATGGAATCCCATTTTCTTTGCTCCTTTTTCCACTCTTATTTTTGTGTGAGCTTCTGGTCACACAAAATGCCCCAAAATTTCACTTCACTTGGGACTGGCCTTAACTAAAAATCCATGTCTGGCAACTTTTTGGTGATTTTGTGATGCAGAGTCACATATTGTTCTGACCAGCTTGAGATTCTGACCCCATTGCTAGGTTGTACACGGGTCTGAATTTGTCATTATATAAATGATGCACAGGTCTGAATGTGTCAGGAGGAATTGTACCCATGTGATAACCATGGAATTGAATAACCTGCGAGGTGCAGTCCTGAGGGTTTAGACTAGATTCTATAGTTCCCGCATACACACTATTCGTAATGATGCAAAGAAAGCATCATCCGTTTTATAGAACAGTGGACAAATTTTTGCCACATAACATGCATGATTATTGTAGCTATCTCATGCTAAGTGTGCAAACTCTTGCTACAAGTACATGATAGCATGTTTACAGTGGCTGTCATTCATGATCGCAGTCATTATGAGATAATTGTCTACAATAAAAACAGGTTAGGATCTTGAACAGAGTATGAACATTGAGACAGTTTTCCAGTTTTTTTATAGAGCCCTGGTTCTGATATCCCGCACTTGGCCATATCATACGTCATCTGAAAGCCACTTTAAGCCTCTTAAAATCCACTTATGGACAAATAAAAAATCAGTAGATGCAATGAAGTACTTCGTCAACACCTTAACTACCTCTATAATTATTTGTATTTTCTTTGCTGGGTATTCTCTTTAGGAACATCATTGAGAAACAGGGATCTTGGGGCGTTTCCCACACAAGGGTCCCGACTGAATCCAGGCCTGGCCATGTTGCTGTTATCGCAGGATTCTATGAAGATGTCAGTGCTGTTGCCAAGGGTAAGCCAAGATGAAAATACTTCCAAAACGGAGATTTGCTTTCAAGTGTGTTTTGTAAATGCTTGAGAGCAAATGCTGCGGATGGCTGGAAAAAAAAAAAGACCAAACAGACATTGAAATGGAACAAGTTGGATATGTTTAAATCTGAATTACTGCTTTTGTATACATATATACTCCCAGATATGAGTTCTTAATCGATAGCTGATAACCTGAATCAGAATTCATTCAGTGCCTTGACTTGTTTGTCCTGGTCAAGTAAAGTGATCAAGGTAGCTATTTGAACTGAACCCTGAAGAAAGCCGTGCTGAGTATTAAAATTTAACTACACATTGCTGATATGTTGCCATAATATGCACAAAATAAAGATCTATTCTGCATGTTTTTAATTGGACTTCAAAAATGATCCTTCCTGAAATCTCCTAACTGAACTTTTAATTTTGTTAGCTGCCATCACATGTATGATTTTGTTTTAAATTCCAAGTAAAATATAGCTCTACTCATTGGACAAGAGAAAAGAAAATTCTCAAACGTACGTTTCCCTTCTGAGATTTCTAAATTAACACTTTTTCATTGGCTTTGTGAGATGACGATTGTCTTTTTTGCAGTGACGCGCATCTTACTGTTTGATAGATTTATTTTTATTTTTTATTAGATATGGCAACATTCTGGTGTTTTAAGTTGCCAGTTTGTTTGGATTGTCTTCAAAACAAGTTGACATTTCAATTTGTCAATTTGATTCCTGTAAAGTAAATCACTGCAGAATTATTTCTTTTGCTGTTATCATGAGGGCAGACATCCAGATACATGATGATTACTGTCAGACCTGAGCACAGAGTGTTTCCATTCTAAACTCTGAACTACTTCTTGTGAAGCCGACATTCTGACTTTACGCAAATCATCTTTCCGCAGGTTGGAAGGAGAACCCAGTTGAATTTGACTCTGTTTTCAACGAAAGCCGGTACACGTGGTCATGGGGAAGCCCCGACATCCTTCCCATGTTTGCAAAGGGTATGTTTTCTTATCATGATATTATGGTATAATCTTTCCTCTTCTCTATAGGAAGTGCTGTGATAAAGTACTTGATTAAGTTCTTCATGGCATTTTTGTTCTACCAGCTAGATTGTTAAATGTTCTTTGGATGAATAATCAGAGGCCCTTTTTTGTGGCACAGGAGGCTGTCCTCTTTCACACTGAATTGGAAATAATTGAGGAAACTATGACAGAAATTTACAGAAGATTTTATATACCTCATATATAGATTCCTCTCATCTGATTGGTTAAAGGGAAGATAAACCCAAGAACAATGTGGATTGAGTGAAAGCAGCAACATTAGTAGAACACATCAATGAAAGTTTGAGGAAAATCGGACAATCGATGCAAAAGTTATGAATTTTTAAAGTTTTGGTGTTGGAACCGCTGGATGGGGAGACTACTAGAGGATATGACGTATGAGTGGACAACAATACAAAGAAAATATAAAGGAAATTCAACAAAAATTCACTTTTCTAGAATTATGAAAGAGCAGTGGACCAACCGCTTTCAGAAAGCAGGGGGAGTAATTGCTACCCTTAACATATGTCAATATCAAGTTGATGGAATTTGTAATTTTCATGAAAAATTGATTTTTGTAGTATTTTCTTTATATTTCCTTGGTATTGTTGTCCACTCATACGTCATAACCTCCAGTAGTCTCCTCATCCAGCGGTTCCAACATCAAAACTTTAAAAATTCATAACTTTTGCATCGATTGTCCGATTTTCTTCAAACTTTCACTGATGTGTTCTAATAATGTTGCTGCTTTCACTCAATCCACATTGTTCTTGGGGTTTATCTTCCCTTTAAAAGTGGAGTCATGAAAATAGCTGTGCCCCATTTTTGATCAAAATGACGTCATGATTTACTGTGCCCGGGGCATAGAATCAACTGTGCCCTGTAAATAGGTTTGGAAACAGTCACAACCCTGTACACATAAATCACTCATGTGTACTCACCAATGATACAACTGCTGCGCTGTCGATCAGCGTTGATTACGAGTGCTGTAAAAGAGACTAGAATGTATATTTTCGGTATCTATATTTCGGAATCTATATTTTTGGTATATAAAACAAATAATGACAGCTTGATATTCGGGGCACAGTTAAAATTATGTAGGCCCTCAGTGATGTGAAAACCATAACTATGCCCTCAGCTTCGCTTCGGGCATAGTTATGGTTTTCACATCACCTTGGGCCCATAATTTTAACTGTGCCCCTCATAGCAATCATTATTTGTATAATGTTGCTTCATGCATACCTGCGTCTATGTCATTGGGATGTTATGTAATGTGCATTCCAGGTGCATCTGGAGATCACGTCTTCATTCACATGTATCCGGCCGAGAGTGAAGACTTTGCAGGTGCCGATTCATCTGCGCTGGACACCTGGGTCTTTGAAAGGGTCAAGGTATACAAGATATTTGTAATTCCACTGTTTTAGTTGTCTTTGTGTCATTATTCAGACAATGTAAATAAATTGCTTTCCTATCACACTGCATCCGTGAAAGCACAAGCAAGTGAGGTATAAGCAATTGGAACTTGTAAGGCAATTTTGCGAGTAGTCAAATTCATGATGAATTTGTGATTTGTGAGAATGAAATATTATCACTTCTTGAGAGAAAAAAATTTGCAATTTCCCACCTTGGAATCGATACATAAAACATTTGTGTAACATGTGGCAACATGCAAATAAGTGCATGCTGCACAACATTGTGAATACCCGAGAGTGAGCTGCATCTCCACTAATGTCCCACACTCAAACTTGTTCATTATTTGCTTTATAAATGGCTGTATAAACTATTTTTCATTTACCATTACAGACAAATACCAGTCAGCTACATGTAGAACTTGCTTTAAATTTGAAAAAAGCCACGATGTCTGAAGAAATGTTTCAATTACACTGGTACTAAACACAAACTTGTTTACGGTAAAATAGGTGATTAAATGCGCGTTGGAAACTGACTGAGTGCCCATTGCTAAAGTATGCGGTTTGTAATGTCATTGACTGTGATTACAGCAAATCACAGTTATGTGCATATCTCCAAGCAGTCATTAGTACCGGTCATTAGTACACGGTTAATGGTAAAAACGTATGCCCACTGGGCATGTAAGGCAAAATAAATGACTGTTCATATGGTTACTGTCAGTCAGTCCTTTGCTTTGGATACACATAACCATTTTACAATAGTTATGTCATGAATGTTGGTCAATTCATGAAATCTGTGAAAATAAAAACAAGTTGAAATATTCCACACATACAACATATAGAGCAACTGGAGCTCCTCCAACATTTTCTGTATGCAAAATTGAACATGACAGGAATTCCTGGACAAAGCCAGAAATGATGCATCGCTGAACGCCAAACTTCACAAAGATCGCGTCGTCTTCTTCCTGCACCTCCTGGGTCTAGACACCAACGGTCACTCGCACAAGCCATACTCCCGGGAATATCTGGACAACATCGGCCTGGTGGACAGAGGGATACAGGACGTAGTGAAGGGCCTGGAGGACACCTTCGGGCATGATGGGAAGACCGCCTACGTGCTGACCGCTGACCACGGCATGACAGATTGGGGTGAGAAAACAATGTCTCCTTTGCCACACTCATGCTCGTAATCTATTCAAGGAGTCTGTGATATTTTTGTCTTTCGCTCAGTTGACTGATTGATACAGCGCTTGTTGAGCTAGCAGCACAGATAAAAAGCTGAGGATATACACTGAAATATTCCAATAAACAATGATGGAGTAAAGAAAGAGAAGTAATTATTTTAAATTTTCCTTGTTTCTGCCTACTGTGCATCAATGGTGCTCACAAAAGTGTTCAGCAGGTTGGGTTGCAGCACATACATGTAGGCCATGAGTTTAAAAACTTATCAAGACGTATTCACCATTTTTGGGGTAAACACTCTTCAAACAATTTGATCATATACCAGTATCTGAATAGTTTTATAAAATAAAAGTATGTAGTACTTGTAAGTATTCATTTGTACCCGGGAATCAAATTTTGTGATATTTTCCATCCCAAGCATGACTATAAGCTGTAAGGAACTCTCAAAACTTATCTAGATGTATTCCCCATTTTTTTTTTTTAAACACTCCTCAAACAATTTGATCATATTCCAATAACTGAATAGTTTGATAAAATAAAAGTATATAGTGGTATGTGTAAATATTAATTTGTGTCATTGAATCTAATTTTGTGATATTTTCCATCCCAAACAAGATGATGAGCTGGAAAAAGTCTTTCATGCTGTTATAACTTCTGGACAGATGATCAGTTTCCTAGATTATTTTTCCCCCTGTGTCACTGCCTGCAGGATCTCATGGAGCTAGCCATCCCTCGGAGACTCTGACTCCCCTGGTAGCCTGGGGGGCTGGCATCAGAGCAGCTAGGGCAGGAGGGGATCAGAGGTTCAGTGACAACTTCTTGAAAGGTAAGACCTCTAATTATTAAAGGGGAATGATACCCAAATACATATATTGTGTATGAGGATTGAGTGAATGTAGCAATATTAGTAGACCACATCAGTATAGTTTGAATTAGACAATCCATTCAAAAGTTATGAAGTTTTCAGCTCATCTGAACCAAAGACTTACATGAACTATTGCAGTCATGCATCAGCCCTTGTACGTCTTGTGCAAACTATTACATTTTCAGCTTCTTTTTTGAAAACCCCTTCCGTGGATTTACACCAAACTTGGCCATGAAGCATTATCCCTTGGTTAATAGGATGCCAATTTTGTTCAAATGGACACCATGCCCTTAAAGCCCAGTTGCATAATGACAGAGCACTTGACTTACCTCTTTCAGAAAGCAGGGGAAATAAATTTAAGTATGTCAGTTATCAGTTGAGGAAATGTCTACTTGTTATAGAAAGTACAATTTCGTTAAATTCTCTTTGTATTATTTTTCATTTCATTGTCCTGCAGTGAGGTCCCAGTCTGTTGTAGTCTTCTCATCCAGCAGTAACTTCATCAAAACTTGAAAGCTTCATAACTTTTGAATGGATTGTCAGATTTTCCTTAAATGTCACTGATGTGTTCTACTAATATTGCTACATTCACTCAATCCACTCATACAATCGGGTATCACTCCTCTTTAATGCCCTTTTTGAAGCTTAACTGACATTGTGTTAAAGAACATGTACTGCCATGTTTGTTTGTTTTTTGGAGGGGGGATGTTTGATGGGGGGGGGGGAAGTGATTTGTCACCAGATGCAGGATAGATTGTTCAAATTTTGAAATGAATGTTCTTTTATGTCCTTTCTCTCATTCGCTCTTTAACAGAGTGGCATCTGGACCATGTGGAGCGAATCGACGTGAACCAGGCAGACATCGCCCCGCTGATGGCTTCCCTGATAGGCGTGCCTTACCCCCTCAACTCGGTGGGCGTCCTCCCCGTCAAATACCTGGACGGCAGTGAGGAATACAAGGCGCGCTGCTTGCTGACCAATGCTAAGCAGATTTTGGCCCAGTTCGACGTGAGTCCAATGTCTGTTCTCAATATTTGTGGTGTTCCTCAGAGTTATCAATGTGCACATTTTGCTGTCAAAATTGCAGTCACCTCTTCATTGATGTCAGTTCATTCAGAAAAAGATAAAAAGAATTGCCAGGCCCATTTTGAGGTGAGCCAAATGTTTCTTCTTAAAATTTTCAATATTCCTCTAAGTAATTGATCTATGCACAATTTGCTGTCGAACTTGCAATCAACTCTTTTAGTGATGTCGGTCTTTCAGAAAATGATGAAAGAGAAATACCAATCAGAGTTTTGCCCCGGTTTCATGTTTTTGTTCCAATATATGTGATTTTCCTCAAAGTAATTTAAAATCACATTTTGTGTGTTGAACTGGGGATTAATTCTTCAGTGATATCCATTCATTCAGACAAAGAAGAGAGAATGAAAAGGAAAAGGAGAGAGGAGAGAGGAGAAGTGAGAGGAACTTTTCATGCTCCGAGACACTCATGTCGAGAGATATCTGGCTCACGATTTTGCTTTGTGTAAATTCACGGCCACAGGTGAAGGAGACGCAGAAGGAGGCCACAACACTGAGGGCGCTCTTCGTTCCCTTCAGGGGGCTGAGTGGAGGTGAGAAGGAGTCGCTTCTAAAGCGGATCAACACCCACATGATGAACCGAGTCTTTGCTGACGCAGTGAGTGAAGGAAATTACTTTAAAACCAGAAACTTTTGCAAATTGCAACCGACTGCCTTTTTTTTGCAGCATGAAACTTTCTCGAAATGCCACTGGCATTCAATGCATTGTGTAGACAAACTTTCGAGAATCTTTGCTCTTCAAGAAATTCACGAAAATTTTATGCACATGATGATTTCTGGTTTTGCAGTATACAATTTGCTTGCAGTGCTGAGAATGAAGCTATCACTTTCATACTGCATATTGTTGTGACCTTAAGATTTGTACCATTGCCCTATGAGAGTCACAAATTGTGTGCGATTTGTGCACACTCTCTCATGTTTTATCAAGTTTGTTTAAATCACTCATTCAAAGCACTTGCATAATGAGATTGTTTTAACCCTAACTAGGCTGGGCTATTTAGGTAGATGATAGAGCCGGGGGGCCTCCCAGGCCCCCCTCCAGATCTTGGCCGTCGACTGCGCGATTGCGATGAAAATTGGCACACACATTGCCTATGATGTAATCTAAAGTACCATGAAGTTGATTTTTAAAAAAATTATTGTTTATGCTAAATCATGTTAATTTATGCATAATGATGCATGAAATCAGACAATTTGGTATAAATCACTAAATAAAGCTCAAAACAGCTACATTTTTTGTGTACATATTCTTTTTAGTGTCCTAAGCAAATGTAAGAGAAAAAAAATTGTGCCATCAGAAAATTTTTTTAAGTATTTTATTGTTTTTTGAATTTCTTATGTATTTATTTGTTTTTGACTTTATGTTTTTCATTGTTTTTTTGATGAAATTTGTCTTCGACATTGTTCCGAACAAGAAAATATGTTATTAATTGATTTAATCAATAAAACCCCAAAATAATCATGCTTTTATGAAATTTGCCTGTAAGCACAGTTTGCATTGAAATTGTACACAAATTCACGTTTTGAGCAATTTTTGGTCTGACACACACGTACATATTTATGCGTAACTTCGGAACCGCGCGCCGGGCTATCGCAAATTTGGTGTCAAAAGATGCAGGAGACTCGAAAGAAAAAAAGTCAGGAAACATCGAGGCGATAGCTTTCGCGATAGCAATACATCGCACAAAACGTCGAGGGGGGGGCCTCAGAGGACCTTCCCCCCCCCCCCCCCCCTGCCTAGTTAGGGTTAAAAGACATTCTAAAAATCATTTGAATCTTTTGCTCATTCGAGCAGTTTCTTGCATTGACAACATTGTACGATGGAGAATATGACTAGATAACAGATGTGGAAGATACAATGAGCTCACAGAAAATGAGAAGGAAGAATTTTTCACTCCAGAATGTGCCATGATCTTTATTTTTTTTTTTCAGAAAAAAGTGCAAGAACAAATAGCTAAGTTCAGTTGCTTGTTGTAAGAAATATGAGAGATGTGAAACCCCCTTGATTCTTGGATTGTGATAGCAGTCACTTTTTCATTACTCTCATCTTTGTGTTTGATTGTTGTTTAATAGCCACTAACCTGTCTTTTGTTTTCAAGTCTCAGTCTAGATGGAAGTTCAAGATAGAATGTTTCAGAAGTTTGAACTCCATATTGTCCCCGGGGTAACAAGACCTTGTATTTCAAAATGCTGAATTTTCAGGAGAGCCAAAAATGATTTTTATTTTCACAACATTTTCTCAAAAAAACAACAAAACATCAATTTTAATGCCAATAATATCAAAACATTGTTTTGTTTTGTTTTTTTGTTTTTTTAATGTATGCCAATCTGAGATACAAAGTTTTGTCACCCCTGTGACCATATGCTTGTCATCATGAATCTATTTTTAAAAAATGATAAAGACGATGAACAAAAATGAAGTTAGCAACTGTGTAAATGAATAACTTAACAGATGTGTGGATAACTGGATGAAGAAATGGGGGAAGAATTTGGAAAGTACTAGATAAGTGAGAAAGTGGATGAGAGTACCTGGATTTCGATTTAAAGTGCATGTGTGACATCTACACTACACTTTTTGTATTGCAGTCCTCATTCCTAGACCAACCACTGCATCAGAGCTTTGACAGGGTGGATAATTGTAAAGTTTGTGTTTTGCAAAGAAAGTCAATGACTGCTTTCATTGAAACATATGATTTGAATTGATATGTTGAATAGTATTAGATATAGATGGTAGAAGGCTTAACAGTGCACCACGTATTCTTTCTAGGGTATGTGTTTGGCCCTGAAAAGGGCCTACCCAGTCCCGATGTTTTGGCAAGCCTGTTCTAGCCTTTCTCGGCAAGAACATGTTTGAACAGCAGAACATGCTTGCCGAAACGTCGGGACTGTCAGTGAGTAGGCCCTTTTCAGGGCCAAACACATATCCTAGAAAGAATACATGGTGCATGGTTAAGCCTTCTACCACCCAACGTTCTACCCCGCCGCGGAAACTTTCAAAGATTTCAGTATTAGATATAGTCATAAAGCATTCATAGATTTCATTGTTATCATTATTGTAAAACTTTTCTGTGTGTATCCTTTCCTTTGATCAACCTATGCCGTGACAAGGGATTTCAACCTAGGACATAACAAGGGATGTCATGCTATACAGATATGGACAGCTTTTCGGAGTATTGTTGATATCATTGGACATAGTGATCCGTTGACTCCAAGCTACACATAGCTGATCGCGCTAGTCAGTTCACACATTAAACGCTGCCATCAGATGTTATGCAATGTGATCACATTGGACAAGGGTAACCTTTTATGCTATGGAAGCCAAGTGTTTACAGGACATATATATGTACAGTATTATGTACTACATATGTATTAAAAAAAAAAAAAGGCAGTTTAGTAATATAAGGCGGTTTAGTGCTATGGGCCAGTTTTGGGACTATGAGGGTTTTAGAGTTTCAGTTTCATCTATTGCCACATTTTTTAAGGTACTATAAACAATCTCTTGGGCCTTTCAGTGTGTGTGTATAGTGCTGACACAAACATCATTAGTTCACAGTGTACTACCATGTCTAATGTCTTTTCAACAGATTATTGAAACAAAGAAGCTAATTGATGTGGCCTTGGATGGGCTGAATTATTATCAGACATATGACCGCTTCTTTCTTGGGTAAGTATGAGACAGGTAGAGCTAGAACATATTGGCGTTAGATGTTTCATAGAGTATGAAGGCTTGAGTAATTGAGGTATAGATTGGCATCACATGAACTTTAGGGCAAGAAGTCATTATGTCATGATTTTATACAAATGCGTTCATAAGCTGAGAGCGCCAGAAGAACAGCATGTGACTTGACAGGAAATGAGAAATTTAAGATTTTTACACACTCTACAAGAGCACCTGAAACATCAGTTCAAGGAATACTTTTTCCAGCAATCCCAAATGAATGTACAACATGTTTAGATACAGACTGTTTGAAATTGATGTACATCTGAATGTGATACTGTATCTTACTCGGAACTTCATGCCAATATTTTATATGTTTGCCCTAGTGAGTACATTGTTACCTTAAGTTTTCTTCCACATGCTCGCTTTAAAAAATCAGTCACTCTCCAGTAGGGCTGCACTACCTTGTGCTGCAAACTTTTGACCTGCATGGGGGAAATTGATCTCAGTGCTGTAGTCGGTGTGCTTTTTCGTTGTGGCATACAGCTCCAGCGTCACAATGAGCTACCTCGGCTGGATGGGCTACATACTCCACCTTCTCCTGAAGCACCACACCAACCTGGCCACACCATCCACCACGTCCGCTGCCAGGGGCAACAGAGAACCGCGTTGGCTGCTACCGGGGTTCTCTGCCCTGGCTGGTCTGATCAGTGTTCTCCTGGCCATCCAGTCGTCTCCTGTTAAGCACTACGTCTACACTCTCCTCCCGATTCCGCTGTGGTATGCTGTGGCTAGGAGGTAACTTATCTGAGAGGCGACCAAAATATTTGCTCAGCAGACGCTGTTGAGAAATCAATTCTTTCAGCATTAAAGCTAGAATGGCAGTGTTAGAGGATTTTCTTTTTCCTTTTTTTTTTTTTTTTTTTTTTTTTTTTTTTTACTGATATTAGTTGCATACACCCCACCTTGTAAACCTTTTTCATTTGTGAGAATTTTCTCATGTTCAGTTCAGCCATTTTTCTCATTTCATTCATCAGCTGCCTGTATTTATATTGCTTCAGTGCAAATGGCTTTTGTGTGAAAGAGAGATTTTTGACAACACTATATTCATGTGGAAAGAAGGACCTGAAAGAAGAACCTAGAAAGAGGGGAGAGTGGAAGAGGAAAGCAACATAGGGAAAGGCAAATGGTGACAGTCGAAGGGCAACGGTGAGCTGGAAGTTGAGGTTGCACTACTGGAGATGGGAGAATAAGAGATAGGGACAGTTGTAGGTGAGAGCGAGAATCAGCTAAAGGGTTCGGAAGTTGGTGGGAGAAGAAAGCTGAAGCAGAAAGGAGGGAGGAGAGGT
Organism: Diadema setosum; assembly: GCA_033980235.1. Taxonomy (NCBI): domain Eukaryota; kingdom Metazoa; phylum Echinodermata; class Echinoidea; order Diadematoida; family Diadematidae; genus Diadema; species Diadema setosum. The sequence continues at coordinate 20,487,285 of CM067066.1, read as the reverse complement.
GCAGGTTGGAAAATCATGGAGATAAAAGAGAGAGAAGTGAAAAAAAAGACGTGAAATTAGACATGATGCAGCATTACAAAGTGAAGCAAGAGAAGACGAAGTCAGTGAGCGTGAAAACACGAATACAGTATATGCCAAATATTTTGCGAGGTTTTTATATTTGCTGATTTCATGAGTCAGGTGCTATTCGCGAATTTAAAGACATGCAAAAAATATTGACTCTGATCCCTGACATGAATGTGACGTGCACACCTACATTTCTCCATTCGGTACTGTACTCCACGATCGCAAGTTTAACCACGAGCGAAATCGTCGAGAAGTCCCGATTCGCGAAAATGTAGACTCGCTAAATATGTGGCGTATACAGTACTTGCATGGATCCGAGGATTGACTCCTATGGAAGAGAGCTGTGGGAGAGAATGAATACCGATTAACAGTGTAGTCCTGAAAAAAAGGGTTCCATGACCTTTGCTGCTGCGACAATTGCTCTAATGAAACATCTGCATGCCAAGTCAAACATAAATTCCACCAACAAGGGCATCCCTAGCCCTGATCCCAAACCTCACATTAAACTAAACCTAAAACCCTATCGCAACCCTAACCCCAACCTTATAAGTCCTGGGAGAAAATATGACCGGAGCAATTGGCTCAGGAGTAAATTTTGTGTCACCAAAAAAAGGACTCCAGTAGAAGAGGGAATGTGGCAGAGAAGACAAAGTTAGAATGTAGTCCCAATTAGGGGGCCAAAGAACTGAGGAATTGGTCCTTGCAAATGACTGTAAAGTGGTGAAGTCGTCCTGAAAAGGACCAGTGGGTCATTAGTAAAGTAGGAATTAGAAAGAGGAAGGAAAAAGATGAAACTGAGAAGAAGATGGACTACAGACTGTATATGATAGGAGAAAGAAGTGGAGAATTGTAAAAATAAATGTGCAAAAGCTCTAGAGATCTAGTATGAGATTAACTAAGATACTCTAAGTGCATGATATTTTGGTCCAACTGACCAAGCTTCGTCAGAAGTGAGGTGTAACCTAAGCGAAGGTGACTTATGTATGGAGAGTGCGGACCTAGAAGGAGATTGTTTGCCACATCAGGCTGGGCGGTGTGTGTTGCCGTGGGTGGTGGCGCGATTTAGTCGTTGATGAGATTAAGTTGTTCCATTGTTGTTGTGGTGCGTCAATTTTAGAGTGGATCTGGGAGGATTAACTCAGGTGTTGGTAGATAGTGGGCGGAATGAGGTATGGGGAGTAGATGGGATGGATATGGGTGCAGCAGATGATTTGCATCGATGGGGGCGTTCAGTGTGCGTGTATGCATTTCTTGCATTGAAGTCTGTGAGTCAGGTATCAAGACATCTGGTAAAGAGTTACAGTTAGAATGGTGAGAAGATTGTGCTAAGGGAGCGGGAAGAAAAACTGAGGCGGTAATTTTCAACAAGTATGTTGTTAATGGGCTTGTTATTGGCTGTGTCCGAAGGAAGAGATGTGAGACTGATACTGTATATGTTTGAAGAAGAGCATTCACAAAATTTATATTACGCCTTTCCCCCCCCCCCTTTTTTTTTTATGGAAACCAGATTGTCACATCTTAGCCCTATGGGGAATTATATTACATTGGAGGCACCCCTAAAAGAGAATTTGTGGCCAATTAAAAGTTAGTCTGTAAAGGAAGAGTCTAATTTTATAGCAACAACAGTGAAAATTTTGTCAAATCCAGATCAGAATTGGGGAAGTAAGCATGAAATTATAAATTATGAAGTTTCACTGATTTTTGCAAAGCATTTCTGGGACAGTGAAATGACTATACAAATATGTGAGCTGGTGATGTCATAATTTCCCAATTTTCCATCGATCATAAGAAAGAAATAGATGATTTTTTTTTTCTGCCATGAAATTGTTCAATATAATGATATTCCTGGCTTAATAACTTCAAAATAATGATCAGTCAGATTTGTATATCAAGATTTGAGACTAGGGCATAATTGCATTTGAACAAAACAGTGGAAACTTCAAGATTTTATGTACAAACTACATGGCAAGTTTTGAAGCAATGACATCAGCTCACCCATTTGCATATTCATATCGACTGTTCCAGAAGTGTCTGGTGAAAATTAGCAAAAATTCACATTTTCATAACTTCCTAAATTTTTATCCAATTTCAATGAGATTTTCACTGTTGTGCTGCTGATGAAATTTAAATTTTTCTTGTGAGACCAACTTTGAACAGGTCTGGAATTCCCCTTCGAAGTTCCACAGTCTGCAACATGCTGTCCATAAAGCAGCCATGAAGTACTCCCTCTATAGTTTCCACTCGCTGAGGCAGACATGTTGATTATTAAATACACGTATGTCTCTCATCAGTGGAAGAATGGACCCGTGGCACTTTCGCCACAAAGACAGAAATTAGAAAGGAAATCAGAAAGGTTTATAAAGTCTTGAAAATGACATTTGATGAGCATCATTCGGTCTGCTTTCCTGACTTTGCAGAGTTGCCCCACTTCCTTTGCCTTTTGTGTGTCTGTGAGTATATGTGTGTATGTTAGTTTGGCATGTCCAAATGTGTACAAATCTTGAGGGTGCACTTGTATCAACTATCAGTGATCAGTGCTGTGAAAAAATATGCCAGCATACAGGATGTGAATTCTGTCAGGCTTTTCTGCATTACATCACATCTGCTCACTAGCTGTACAACAAAACATTGACTGGTTGACAAACACTTCTCTCTTTTTGTTGTTTGTGGGGAAAGGATAGGCTCTATGTGAAGGAAGTGCATATCTTGTACAGAGAGACTATACACAGTCTTTTCACACATGCCATGTCTGACTCACCTATGGTAGTGTGTGCCAAAAAAAAAAAAAGAGAGAAAAAAAATAAGGTTTTGGTATTGTTTTTATTTTTGTTTTTTATTTTGAGTTTGTTATTATTACTGTGGGTTTGTGTAGAAGCTCATACAGCCATTTTCTGACAGGTGTGGTAGACTATCATGATTCGTGGGTGTGAAACGGCTTCAATCAAGTCAGGCGATTTTAAGAGTAGACAATTCCCCTCTCCCCGCCCCCCTCTTTTTAGTGTGTCGCACAACTAACCAGTGTTGATCAGACATTTCTTATTGATGTGTCAGTATGCGAAATGTGGTCAATAGAATGCTGGTGGATTTTGGAAGGTTTTCAAGTGCAAATTTACAATCTGTTTATTATTCAGTGAGGAGAGTTCTCTTTACAAAACATAGTGACTCTGCTTGAGATAGATAATGAATAGATGATGAATAGGTTGTTGGAGCCCAATGAGGTGTTTCTCTAAAAGGAAGCACCCTTAGAGCATCTAAGTTATGGTCATGTGGGTACATGAATCACAAAGTAAGATCTCGTGAGTGGTGGAAGATTTTTCTTTCCTTTTTCATGTAATTTCAGAGTTGATTCTCAATAAGATAGACATACACAAGAAAAGAACAATTATAAAATGTGATATAGTGAAACAACAAATTCCTCAAATGCTCATCAGTGTCATATCTGTCTTAATGACAACACTCTGAAAACTCCCATTTGCTCTACAACTCAGCATTTCCTAAGTTTTCCACATTGAAACATTGACAAATAAACAAAATGAAAAGAATAATTGTATCAAATAAATTGCAATATCCTTAATGCCTTTATTTTAGAGACAGAATTATGTGAAACACAGCGATGTCGTTTCCAAAGTGTCCACATGGCTAATCGCACCATGGTGTACTTTCACCGGGTTAAAGTAGTTAGCCGTAACCCAGATCTGTAATTGGGAGACCGGTGTTGGTTGTCAATCTTTATTTCAAATATTGGCCGAGCTTCGCTTCGCACGTCATTCTATTACAAGGATAGGCGGAAGAAATCCCAAATGTAGCTGGCACTGACATTGTAAATGTCATTTTTGCCACCATGACAAAGCTATTTAATTTTTTTTTTTGGACTTTTTTTTTTTTGACGTGGAGGTTATGCAGAATTGATATGAGGGAAAATTGCATAATCATGACAATGATTCCCATCAAGCTATAGAAACTGGTACAGGACAGGAAATGATTTTATTGCAACTCAAAGGACAAGTTGTCATGCATATTGTAGGATTAAATGCAGCCTTTATGTCATACCTGCTGGAGATGGTATGACACCGTTTACTCATGAACATTTGTGAGTGACTATGTATCGCCATTTAATTGTACAATAATTGTTTTGAAAAGAAAAAACAAATCTACCCACAGTTCAGTGGGCATTCTCCATGCCATACTTTAGTTACACATATTTGCATCTTCTCAAATTGTAATGCTGGGATGTGGTTTGACCATTTTGCTTGCACACAAGCAGAGGAAGGATTAGGATGAAGAGGAATGAATGGATAGGAAGAAGGAGGAGGAGGATGAGTAGGAAGAGGAGGAGGAGGAAGAGGAGGAGCAGGGAAAGTTGAAAAAGGAAAAAAATGAAAAAGTAGGACCAGGAGCAGAAGAGGAGAACAACTAAAGATGAAGAGGACAAGGGGTAAGAGGTAGAGGGGACTGAGGAGAAAGAGAGGAAGAGGAGGAGGAGGAGGAGGATGAGAAGGAAGAGTGGAAAGGAAAACAGAAAAGAAGAGGAAGTGGTACCAGGGGCAGAAGAGTATGGAGGATAAAGATGAAGAGGAGATTGATGAGAGAGAGAGAGAGGAAGAGGAGAGAGGATGATAGGAGGAGGAGGGGGAGGATAGGAGGAGTTAGAGGAGGATGGGGAAGAGGTTGAATCATAGGAGAAAACAAGAGGGAGGAAGGGGAGGAGGAAGAGGAGAGGAAAAGGAATAAGAAGATGAGGAGGCGGAGGAGGAGAAAGAGCAGTAGGAGGAGTAAACAAGTGGAGAGGGAGGAAGTGGAAGAGGATTAGGAGGAAAAAGTATGAAGGAGGAGGTAGAGCAGGAGGATGAGGAGACCAGATGGAGGAGAAAACTTGAGAAAAAAAAAGATGAGAAGGAAGAAGCAGAGCATGAGCAGAAGAAGAGGATGTCAAAGAATAAGAGAAGGGAAGATAATGAAGATTTTGTGAATAGTGAAGGAGAACAGTCAAAGACAGTGAAGCCAGAGTAGGTTACATTTCTCTGCTCTTTTTATGTCAGATCTGTGTTTATCAAGCACAGTATACATTAAATAAATTATCTTTGTCACGCAAAATATAACTGGTTTGGCCCTGTTGGGAAAAAAATACTGGTTTCAATCATATAATAGTCTGTGTGAACTATAATTATATGACAAGTGAGTTTTCACTTGTTCCATTAGTTCTTTCTTTCTTTTTGATGCAAATTAGCTACTTGCCGTATGTGCAGTACGGTGTTATGTCTGTGTTACTGCCCTTTGTACCAAGCCAACACCATTAGAATCTAACTGAGACGATAATGCAGTGCATGTAGAATTTATCACATTTTGCTGGGTCTAAATGTCTGCCATTGTTTTGATTAGCCCGAGTAGTGATGATATTGGCATAATTTTTCTCTTTTGGACTTATAAGATTCCATGACGGTTATAATTTATTCAAGGAACTGTGTGTATAAAGGATGAAGGTAATATGGGGAAAGAAATACAGATACACATTTCCTGCATTGCTCTGTAAATTGGTTCTCTGAACAAGCCAGTAGACTTTGTTAAAAGATGGTTGTTTACGATCACGCGACCAGTCGGGAAATTACAAAATCTCATTGAGCCACATCCGCACGTTTACGTGTGCGTGACGTGGGCAGCGAGAAAATCAAACTGTCACACATATGTTGATGCAAGAATATTGGCAGACATCCACTCTTGTTACACATGGGTCCAACGATGAAAGCATCCCATGTTATGTTAACAGGGCTGGTGCTTTGGTTTCTGCGGTTTTAAGTGTATGTCATGGCCGTTAATCGTCTCCTTTGTTTCAGACAGTTATGGGCGTGATTGACCTTAATGATCATTTAGAAGAGAGCACGCTGTTTCGCACCATATATGGCGATAACCTTGATGCTTTCAGTGTGATGACCAGAAAATTAAGAACAAAGAAAATAGGATAGAGAAAAAAAATCAAGAAAGCTTACGTGTGTCGGTGTTTAGGTGAACAAAGCTAACTGGATTTAGGGTATTAATTCTTACCAGGTTTTTAGCTATGACACTGCATTTGATGTTCAATAATGTATATACTTGGGAGAAAGGGGAAAAATGGAGTGTCAGTAAACAGGGATACAATGCATGAGTCATGCGGTCTGACATTTTCGCCAGAGGCAGGATCCAAGTGTTCGTGCCAAGGACGATGCCCTCTACCAGGAATGATTTTTATCTCTCGATTGATAGGTGGGACGTGTTCCGCCGATCATTCCGGGCCATCGCGGCGAGGTACAGCTGGCAGAGGGTGGCGGCCGCGGCGATGCTGGGTCTGGTTGCCATAGAAACGCTCGTGTTGAGCCTCTTCCACCGGGAGGTGATCTCGCTCGGACTTCTGGGAGTGGCGGTGTGGCCGCTGTGCAGCGAGCAGAGGGGCAGGAGCAAGGTACGTCCCATAATTGACACATTATTCACTGTAATCAAATGAAAAGAGGCCTCTCTCTCCCTTAGAAAAATTCTCACCCCAATGGAAAACTGCAGGGAATTGAAATGGTTGGTGAACCAACTAGATGTCAGTCACATGCAGTCTTTGTCCATATCGACAATGAAAGAGAGGTAAAGATAAGAGATGAAGATCCTTGAATTGTTCTCCTGTTGCTATAAAGTTGCTACATGAGGTGAGTCCAGGGAGCATCTGGATAGGTGAGTTTATCTCGCCTGCTATGGTCTCTGCCTTTTCCTCTCCACAGTTCTGTGGCAACACGATTCTGATGGGAGTGGATATTTGACACTGTCTGTGCCTGGGACCATGGACAGTGTGTGCAACTCTATGGAGTTATCTGTGGCAATCAGGACTCATATCGCACAAAGGGTCAAAGCAGTGTCAAAGAGAACAGAAGGTTTTAAATGAACAGTGCTCACTCCCCATTTACAGCTAAGGAATGGTTAAAACTGGTATTTATCATAATTTGACCTTTATCAATTTTCTCCTTTCTAGAAAGCCTCTTTCCCTTCATGCTGTAGTTTTTGCCTGTTTTGATGAAGGGGTAAGCCTATTGAGGTGCTTGGGCAGTCGAGCTAATTCCCCAAACAATATCAAGGTTGAAAGGTTAAAAGCAGAGGAAAAGGCAGAGGTAATAATCAGGGGTGATTTATTCAGATAAAGTTGTGTTCCTCTCCAAGGATGACTTGACATCTTTGTCCTGTAGTTGGAGTTGTGTTTTGTGTGAGTCAGGCCCGTGGAATGATTGTGTACAGTTTCATTCTCGTCAGTATTCATATTTGTGGTGTCAAGAGGCCAAAATGTCCCAAAATAAATTGTGAAGACAGTTTGCACAATGAAATGAGAGCTATAACTTACACCCCAGTGAGCACAAGTTTGTGTTGATGAATATTCTGTAAAAGTACGGAACCATGTTGTGTGAAGGGATTGTGAAGCATACCATAGGTTTTGCCAACCTGCCTATTTTGGGTCGCTCTTTTCCATATTCATATCAAAAGTATGGATGAACGCAACAGCCAACAAAGATGCCCGTGGAATGTGAGGAGCTTGAAAAATGAGGAAATTCATGTGAAACATGGGCTTCCCAAAAAATCCCCACTTGTAAATTTCCATGTGATGTGAAGCTACTATCATCTTGGGGGGGGGGGGGGGGGAGGGGGCGAGGGAGGGAGGGTCGTAAAATCATTGCCCCAAAAAGATGAAATTCAGCGACAATGTGAATTAAGAAGAATATTTTCCTGTGAGGGACTCAGGGGAACTGAATTTCTAGAATGTATATCTTTTTTCCCTTTTTTTTTTGTGAGTCACTTAAGAGCCTGATGCCTTTTAAGCTATGTTGTCTGGCTATACTGCCAACCAGTGCCAAGGGCTATCAGTCCCATGCAGTGGTAATTGATGATGGCAATCAGTTGGCTGTAGTGTTGGGTAATAAATTTGCCCAATTGTGATAGGGTCAGTGGACTCTTTATCAGCACCAAATCATTTTGTTCCCCCCTCTTTTTTTTTTTCTTGATGCGTTTGCTAGTCTTCAAATGGATTACGGTTATCTGGAAAATTAGTTCGGGAAGTGTTGTGTTTGGACATGTGATATCAAGGTGCTTGTGCGAACTCGTCTGACTTATGTGAGATTTTTTTATTAACCAAACCTTGAGAGTATTGAACAGAGAGCAGTAATATTTGTTCCATGAGTGTGCATACTTGTAGCTCCTTTTAAAGTTTTATCATACCTTCAAACCTGTTTAATACTGTATGCGCTGTTATTTTCGTGTACAGATTTTCTCGAGAATGAAGAAGTCATTGACATTTTCGCGAGATGTTGTTTTCGCGAATAGACGCCACGCAAACGTAAAGGCAGTACTGCCCTAGCGCATGTACATTTTACTTACAAATATGGTATTTTAAAATGGCATGAACGCACACTGGTTTTGATGCAGAATACATCAGACTCGAAATACTTCAGGCAGTGGCGGATCCAGAGGGGGGTGCACCGGGCGCGCGCCCCCCTTTTTTTTTGTGGTTAAAACAAAAGAAATAAAAAGAAAAAATAGGGGATGCATGGCCCCCCTTTAATTTTGCAAAGGCGCCTCCCCTTAACAGAATTCCTGGATCCGCTCCTGCTTCAGGGGTGAACAAAACATCTCATCTAGACTACATACTCTGTGATCAGGATCCTTACTAACAACCCCATCCCCTGAAAAGTTTACGAGGTGTTTTTTGGCAAATACCAGCTTTGGATTTTGGCACAAATACAACTGCACACACAAAGAGAGCACCAACTCTACTTCATAGACATTACATGTGCAATAGCAATGTTTGTGTGGCATGTTATATACACACATGTATATACACAGACATACCCATAGGGCTATGGTTGCTACCATACCCCCCCCCCCCCTTTTTTTTTTTGTGTCACTCCTGTAGAGTACCAAAGTGATGATTGGAACCAGGTCCGAGCATAAACACTCGGGCCAAGTGAGGTTGTTTAGAGCCAGTTTCCATGGCGATGAATGGCGATGACATCACTCTTTGGTAGTCCACTTCATACATAAGAGATGGAATCTTTAAGCAACATTTCATGTAATTTGAAAAGATAGACATTGAGTTCTGTTGTTTAATTTCAATTCAAAGTTTTTTCTCAATCATCCTGGACTGATATCATTCCCCCCCCCCCTTCCTTGTCAAAGTAAATGTAAAGATTGGTGTAATGTGTATTGTTTGGTTGGTGTGGGGCATTTAATGTAGGTTGCCATTATTAGGTGTACTATGGCATATATTAGGCCCGTTCACAGTCGCCCATAGTTACAATTATTTGAATTGTGAATTGAATTGCAACACAAAAACCTTTCTTTTTTTTCCCTGATGTGTTTGAATATTATAATCACAACTATCAGTGAGATTCAAATAATTTTCCCCATTCCTCTAAAAGTATGACATTTCCAAAATAGTCACGATTATTTATGGTGCTAAGTATGTAAGAATGTGAGCAAAGATTTCCCACGTTTTATATCCCATAATGCAAGGCACATGTTGGACGTTTAGAGACAGTTGGGTCAAAGTCAGGTCAAACTCCGAGACTCTGGCATGTGCGGCTTGACCTTGCTTGAAGGGGCGCGATTTGGGTCAAGATTTTTCCTCGTGAACCCATTCAATTTTATTTCCTTTTTTTTACTTTGTTTTTTGTGAACAAGAGTGCAATAAAGCTTGATTTTAATCATGAGTCAAATCACATTTTTCAGTGTGTGTGAATGGGCTTGTTGTGATAGGGACGCAAGAAGCCATGCTTCAAGGTGTTGTAGCATATCCCACACAAACCTGAACTACCCAATTTTGTACCAAGGTAAGTGAAATAATAATAGGGCATGAAGAATAAATTTGAACAAAACTGGACTCTAGAGTTTTATGCCAGAACCAATGTGCCTTGACCAAGGATGGGCCTTTAAAGGGACTGTACAGTACTGGTTGAGGTGGGGATTCATGTTTTGAACATTCCTAAGTGAGATAATGAAAAGCCTCTTATGAAATATGAAAGAGCATGTAATTTCAAGAAGGATTCAACGTTTATTTGATGAAAATTGGTTTTCAAATGGCTGAGATATAAAAAAAAAATGCTAATAATAAAAGGCGACATGCCACAACTTTATTAGGATCTCTTTGTTTCACCTTGTTTTTGGATATCTCAGCCATTTCAAAACCAAATTTCAGTGAATAAACTTTTGATACCCCTTAGAACTGCATGCTCTTTGACATCTCACAGAGTGGTTTCTGAATATCTCGCAAAACGTTAAAAGCTAAATCCTCACCTCAACCAGAACTATACACACCCTTTAATACCATCTTGGGATTTCATAGAAACCCCTGTGTGTGTATGTAGCATCTTCGTAGCTCATCAACTAAACCAATCTGTTATCTCGCATAACATCCTCCCAAAACTTCAAAGTTTTGCCAACGTTTTTAAATAGAAGAAGCTGAACATTTTTGGAAACCCAATTTCAAATGTAAAATGAAACAAAAGTATTAAAGAATAATGTACAGTGCATGAATAAAATATTTGTGAAAGGAATGGCTCTTGAGAGTTAGTCTCAAGCAAAGCAGCTTTTTCGTGGAATGATTCTGGGCGAACTTTACTCCAGACTTAGTTTTGAATATCATGCAGCGTTCAAATTCTGTTGTTCTTAGAATCAAGCCAGTGCAGTCTTGGGTTCCGGTACATGGGAAGCAAGATTTTGATTGAGCGTTCATTTGACTTGGTGTGTTTGTTTATTTGCTTTTGACAACTTTTCTCCCGAATTATTCCCTTTTTATGGTTATTTGAGGTTTTTTTTTTTTTTTTTTTTTCCTTCATCTTTGGGCTGGAGGTGAGCACTCGGCTTATCCACCCTGTACACAGCCTGTTATGCTTTGAGATTTTAAGTGAAAATGTGTTGTTGCCAGTAGTGGGTGTAACACATAAGACTGCATAGGTTGCATAAAAGTCTTGTTGTAATCACCAATGTTATTGTTTTAACATTTTTTGTATAACTGTATCTCTTGAGCATATTCAAACACGGAAAGGAAGGCAATGCGACAACAAAAAGTTTTGAAATTAAAAAAAAAAAAAAAAAATATATATATATATATATATATATATATATATATATATATATATCAAAACGTACAGTGTTTCATTGTTACATTTCATGGGTGGTTACACAAACCTGAAACTGAGCATTAAATGACAGAAAACTATGGGTTGTTGTTGTGTTTTGTTTGTTATGTGTTTTTGTTTTTTTTTGGGGGGGGGGGGTGGGACAAATGACAGGACCATTCAGGAAGAAAAAGAGGAAGCATGGGAGGTGCATCCACAGACCCTCCCCTGAGCCATTTGGAATACAGCGAAGACATTCAATAAGACATGTTTGTTTTATTTGTCGTAGCCCAGGTTCGTTATCCAACGCGTTCCTTTGAAATGTAGTGCCGCATGATGAAACGTCTCCTCAGATTCCGCAAAGATGTCCTGTTTGGACGGGATCCAGGTACCTGATGGTGTCTCTGACATAGGAAACTTGTCAAACAGGACGTCTTCCGTTACCGTAGTGATTATTGCCATGGTTTCAATGTGCAGAACTGGTTTATGCATGCTCTATTAAGAGCCATGTTGATTCTCATCCAAGACAAGATACAATGTCTACTGACTTTAAAAAAACTTTCTTCAAATATTTGCTGATACCTTGTTGGACTGAGTAGATTTTTTTTTTCATCTTTTTATTTTTAAATTCTAGTATAAATTTAAGTCTGCGTGGTTGTGGTTTTGAAACTACCCTGGATTTAATGGCGTTGAGTGATACTAACCTATGGTTACTCTAGCAAATGAAAATTGTAAGTAAGTAATTTGGGTGCTGTTGGTTATTCCCAAGGTTTTGTAATTTTAAAAATTAAATGAGGCTCAGCATTCTGAAGATTTGTTCATCAGCTAATGAGCCTTTAGAATTAAGAACCTTATTTTGTTTTTGGATAAATGGACGTGTATTTAGAATAAAGAACCTTCTTTTTTAATTTTCAGATAAACGAACCTTCAGAACAACAAATGTTACTTCATTTTTGGAATTGCGAACCTTCAGAATAATGAACTGTAACAAGTAACTGAATAGAAATTATGTGTGGGGTTTTTTTGTTTGTTTTTTTGTTTTTTTGTTGTTTTTTTTTCACTTGCAAATACACCAATCATTGCTGGAATATGAGCCTGTCATTTTATTTCTGATATGCCTAATAAATAATACTTCTTTTGACATGATGACCAGAAAAAAAAAAGACAACAACTGAATGGATTTATTTCAGATTTCTTTAGGAAGTACATCATGAAAAAAATCTTACTGCCTGTAACTTTGGTGATAGTGCCCTCATTTATCTGCCTTTATATACTCAAAAAGGTTGATTTATTGATTTTCTCCTTGTGTGTGCTGTACTAGCCGCATTTCTTGAAAGATTTATTCAAGTTTTGTACGGAAGTTTATTATAGTCTAATCTGAACTCCTAGATTTTTTTTATGATGCTGCCCCCAATGTTCTACCTTTTATATGTTCTAGGGCAGAGCCTGTCTTGTTTTACTTGCCACATTTTTGGTCAGATTTTATTCAAGTTTTGTACAAAAGTGTATCATTGTCAAATCTTGGCCTGGACTAGTTTTGGTTGTGCAACCCCCAGTGTTCTACCTTTTTATTGGGTCCAAGGCAGCCACTATGCATTATTTCTGATGTGTGCTCTCTAAGTTGATGTTCTTCATTAATTTTCTTGATTTTCCAAAGTTGTATGGACATGCATCATGCTGCAATTTAGACCCATGGTCTCTGGTAGTGGTTCCCCTAGCATTCGGCCTTTTATGGGGTCAAAGGTCGTATTTTGGTTGGCATCACTCAGGTATATGATGGTCAAATCTATGCTCCTGCTGTCTTTGGCAATGCTATAGATTTCAAAGATCATGTACAGGATCCTCCAGGTCATTATAGACAATGGGGTTAGAATACTGGTAATATGTGCTACGCATCAAATCAGGTATTATAACAACATCAAGTTTAAAGCGGATGGCAGGAGTCCTTAGTGAGAAATGAGACCCCTTTCTGGGAGTTTTTCCAGCATCTTCCAAATTTTGTTAGAAGATGGTCTTTGGTGTCAAATGGCGTATGTCACATTTCAGCACACAAAAAAAAGTGTCACACATTTGGCAGGCAGAAATAGCATACTGTAGATGCTAGATATTTTGTGAGGGTTTTGTTTGCTTGAATTTCATGAGTTGAAAACATTTTGAAATCAACAACCCCGCAAAAGTATCTTACTCCGGTTACATGAGTACTACCGGTAAGTATGAGAATGATGTACTGTATGTACAAGCAACATGGGCAAGCAACAGCTGCACACAGATGTCTAGCCTTCCATTTGCACATTTATGCCAATGCGCTGAGCATACGAAAGCACTAGAATATTCGCGTTCGCAATCACGGATTCAACCACCTGCGAAAATTGTCTTTCTACTCCTGATTTCGCCAAATGTGACGCCCGCGAAATTCTTGGCATCTACAGTATACCTTCTCGTGTCGCTTCAATTGTCTGTGAATGTCTGTAACTTCTTCATCTAGACAAACAAGAGGGTCTCCTTTGTCAGGTGACATTTCACACTCGTCACATGATTTGGCTTTCATTCACCCAATCAAGATACAATGAGGGCAAGGCTTTTGAAGCCTCCAGACATTGTAATACCTATGAGTACCAGGTACTACTGCACTTCCTCGCTGCGCACAGCTGCAGGATGCTGGGAATCCCACATGGCATAATTGCAATGCCGTGCTTAATCTCCAATCTAAAGTTCCTCTTCGGCGGTTTCCATTTTCGATAGACAAACGGATTAAGACCCTGAAAAAAAAAAGAGGGCCCCCCAAAAAAAAAGCAATAAAGAGGAACATTCAGGATGAAATGGGAGGGGCAGAGATTAATGGGGCGTCTTGTGATTTTTCAAACGTACTTCAGTCGTTTGACGCCAAAGGAGAGAAAAAACTGGAGCAGCAAACAAACTGGGTTGCCGGTGGGCTGTGTGTGCCCTAGATCTTGATGGAGTGGGAAGGTCATCCAACTTTTGTTGTAGGAAAGAGGATTCCATGCCATCAGTATTACTCATGCTCTCAAAGAATTTAAACCAGCCATCCCAGATCTGGGGACATCTTCTCTCCCTCCCCCCCCCCCCCCCCTAATAAAAAGCAATAACAACAACCACAACAGCCCGACAGTGTGCATTATTTACCAGCACATTGTCGGTTGAGCTTCAAAAAAGGCATTTATGCTGCATTTGCCCTTTATATTCCAAGGACTTTAGATACTGTGTAGGGCACATACTAAGCGAGTCTAATTGTTCCCTAATCAGGACTTCCCAACAATTTCACGAGTGGTTAAATTTGCACAGAGCACAGTACTGAACGGAGAAAATGTATGCGTGCACGTCACATTCACGTCGGGATCAGTCAATATTTTCACGTGTCTTTAAATGCGCGAATAGCACCTGACTTGCGAAGTGCACAAAAATTAAAACCTCACGAAATATTTGGCGTGTACAGTAGTCTGTACAAGTGTATAGGGTTTTCTGTGCCAGTATGCACACAAAGGCCCGAATTCACGAAGGTGGTACAAATGAAACCATGGTTTAAACCATGGACAAAAACCATGGAGTGCCAAGTGTCGCATGGAATATTTCGTTACGAAATCAGTTATTTCATCGATGAAATGACCATTTTGTAACTAAATGAACATTTCATCCACGATATGATAATTTCGTTAACGAAATGGTCATTTTGTCGACGAAATTACCAATTTCGTAACGAAATATTCCGTGCGACACTTGGCGCTCCATGGTTTTTGTTCATGGTTTAAACCATGGTTTCATTTGTACCATCTTCTTGAATTTTGGCCAAAGGGTTATTGCTCTACAAGATGATTGGTGATACAAAGATCCCTGCATCTCACTGGAAATATTCTATATGAAGTATCACAACAAAATGATGTCATGTACCTGCTAAATAGCATTTACCAGTCAAATTTTGATATTGTTTTGTGTGCATTTTTTCTACTTACAAGTGAATGTACACACATGAGTTGTGTTTTGTCAAATACAGAAAATAATGCAAATGTCAATATTATCCTCCCTCAAAATCATGAGCAATTATTCCTTCATTTTGCTACATATCATATTTTAACTATCATAAGGAGCTTTCAGTCAACAAACAGATGACATCAGTATGAATGTCTGTTGCATTCAAAATCATTGGATGATTTAGATAATTGTCAGTTCACCTACTTCAGAGCTTGGAATGACAGTGTGCTCACTCAGTGTTGCAACAGTTAGAGTGCTGGGGTAATGCCAGATTAAATATCGTATTTTAAGTGCTTAACGTTTTCGCGGTGTTTTTATATTCACAAATTTCTCGAATGGGCTCTCGACCTCGAAGAATATTGAGAAAAATGCAAACAAAATTTTGCCCTGCACGCACTGTCCCAGGCCAGCACACTAGTGTTGCATTTCAAGTGACTACTATTACTAGTTTGCTGTCTGGCCTCTAGCTCAATTCCTTGGAATTCTACAAATAGTATTCTTTTTTTTTTTTCCCTGAGAGATTTGAACTCATTTCATATATCTGTATGCAAAAACTATAGCGTTAACAGTAGTGTCTATTTATCAGGTGCCTTTAACACTTATTAGACGTGTCTGCTTCGTGGAGTCATAAATCTTAAATGCGGAAAGTATGTTTATGAGGTCGTTGAACTACTAAAAGAAGACTTGCACAATGTGACTATAACTTTGAGTGTGAATGACTTTTCACCTATATAATATCCACAGTGGGAAAAAAAAAAACCCAAACAAACTGAAAGTTGTAGCGGCACTTTCATTTCTCCAACCAAGACAGGGAGGTGATGTGATCATGCATGCTACACTTACAGAAGAAAGTCAGGCTGCATTTATCAACTCATTTCTGGCGCAGAGTCAATGTTTCCAGACGACTTTCAGGGAGTTTTGGGCAGTTGATAAACGCAAAGCTGTTTTGATTATGGGGTTATAAATGTGTTTCTGAAACGCTGAAAAAGTGTGGTCACAAACACATTTGAGCCAGAAACTTGTTTCTGTACAGTTGGTAAATGCAAAGTCGTTTTGACATGTGTTTATAGCTAGGATCTGCCCACACCAACTGCTGCCAACTACACATCTCTGCTCCTTGGGTCAAACTGTGCAATGACAAGGCCTCCCAATCGACTTATGACAGATTTGGTAAATGCAACAACTCAAGAGATGCGATCCGAAAGGTGTTTGCAAACATGTTTTAATAGTGGATAGTGAAACGCATTTCAAATATGAGAATGATGATAAATGCAGCCAAAGGGTGCGTTCGAGCACTCTCCTAAAGCGAACTGTACTGTACCGTACCGTACCTGCACCAGAGGAGCGCTCGAATGCTCCTAAAGTGTTCCATACCGTACTGTACCGAGCCAAAAGCGGACCACTTCCCGATGTGCTCCAAAAACGTACCAAAAGTTCGCTGTGAAGCATGCACGTGTCATGAGCATACATCACAATGCAAAGACATCATTCTTTTTGTTCGGGACAGCTGTAAGTAGTTTAAGCGCCAGATGGATGACAATCTTGCTACAAAAATGTGTGACCTTTTCTAAAAATAACTCGTGAGGTACGCTTTCTCAACAGAGCGCTGAACGCTTCAAATCTGACGCAGTTCGTTACGGTACGCTTGGGTTCAGTTCGGTTTGGTTCGCTTTAGAGCGCTCGAATGCACCCATAGTCTCATGATGAGAGCGTCTGGAACAAGGCACAACTAGTTATTTTAGGAAGCGGCCTACTAGAATCTTTCCTCTTAAGGTTTTGCTTGCATAGAGTTTTACAGAAGTCCCCCATTTGTATGTATGGTTGGGGCACCACCTATCGGCAGGGCACCTTCCCATCGGCACCCTGCGTATCATGGCTGTTTGCGTATAGAACGAAAAAGTACGCGCGGGATTAAGTGTCATTAGCTATAAAAACAATAAAAACGAAGAAACAAAAATCAAAACTCACACAAACCAAGCTAAAAACTACACATCCGCTCAGTAACAACGCATGGCTGTGAAATTCACGTGTATTACCTATGGCCTGTGAAATTCACATGTTTTACCTATGCTGTGAAATTCACATGTATACCTATGGAATTGAGGGGGTGCCGATCGCAAGGTTCCCTTTTTAGCTGCGCGAAGAAAACGGAATGCACGCACTAAAATTGCGCTATTTTAAAACGGAGATTCATAATCAACGAGACGGTCACGACATTCAAAACTGCGGTATTTATGGCATATTTGAGGTAAGAATTAGGCGGATTTGTATTATATTTTTAGAATAAACAAGCTACAGATCCTTAGGGTGACGATACGTGGTACCCCCAACCCTACCCGAAATTAACAGTTTTTATGCCTCCGCCTTGAAGTGGTGCAGGAGGCATTATGTTTTTGGGTTGTCCGTCCGTCCTTCCGTCCGTCCTTCCGTCTGTAATCAATTTTGTAGGCAACATAACTAAAAAACTGTTTGAGGTATCCTAATGAAACTTGGCATGTATATGTATGAGTGGGCAAAGTTGTGCCTATCAACTTTTAGTTGCACATGCTCAAGGTCAAAGGTGAAATGGTTAAGGTCAAATGCTCAAAATTTCACTATTTCCCCCATATCCATGCAATGCCTAAAGGTATTTTCTTGAAACGTAGTGTATACATGTATTAACAAATAAAGATTCTCCAGAGAGTTTTGGGTCATGAGGTCAAAGGTCAAGTCAAAATGTGGAAATTTCACGTTTTCTCCATAACTACAATGTATCTCACAAACGGTTCAAGGTATCTTCATGGAACTTAGTATATGTATGTACATATGCATGTACTCACTGGCAGTGATTACCTAGGGAATTTGAGGGTCAGGGGTCAAAAGTCAGGGGGTCAAAGGTCAAGGTCAACTCCTCAAAATGTCACTACTTCCCTCATATTTATGCAATGTCTGCAGGATTTTTCGTGAAACTTGATATATACATGTATTACCCAATAGAGATTCTGTGGGAAGTTTCTTGCCAAAAGGTCAAATGTTAAGTTAAAGTGGTAAATTTCACTTCTTCCTCCATATCTCGAAAGTGAATGAAACTTAATATGTTTATGGGTGTTCTACCTGACAGTGATTCTCTTGAGAACTTTAGGGTCAAGACATTGTCAAGCGATTGTACTATAGACCTAGTAGGAGAACCGTGCATTATGAAGGGGGCATACCAGTTGCCATAGCGAAATATCTAGTTGAATACATGTATTGCGATCCGAAAAAATGTTAGTTCTTGCGCAAAATGATGCTTTTGACTCCCGTGATCCACGTAGCAATGCCAAGATCGGTCCATCTTTATTTATTCTTTTTTTTTTCTTCAAACCTTTGCAAATAATTTGCCCCGTGCAGTGTGTTAATAACACACACACACAAATTAGAGAACATAATGTATTTTTAATCCCGTTACGCGGGTGTATGCAGCTTGCCACACCAGGTATCTGCACACAGTGATGCTGGGAGTCACATTCCGGCAGTTGCTTCATAGGCATGCACAGTTGAGAGATTTAAAGGGCTACACTTGCGACTGAATTAATTTTTGTATGGCCATGTGTGAACAGTTACAATTGATTTTTGCGACGCGATTAAGAATATGATTTGTGTGAATGGGCCTACATTATCTAGAATGGCTGTATTTTGAGTCTGAGTCATTTGGTAGAATGCTAGTATGTGTCTGTCTCACTTGTACAAATGTATATGAAATGCTATAACCGTGTTATTGTTCTAATTATGCATTGATGCAATGTGTGAATGCGGGCGTGTGTGTGTGTGTGGGGGGGGGGGGGGGGGGTCTACCTGAAAGTCATTTATTGATCAATGAATGGGGTTTTCCCCATTTCAGTAGCTTCGTGGCAGTTTGTGGTTTTCCCCAATGGGATGTGTTTAGTCATCCGAGGCACTGGCCTCACGTCTGTCATGGAGTGATATAGGATGACAGAATTAGCTTTTCTTGGTTACTGAAATCAAGATGCTCACTCTTAGTGAGGAGGTAGTAGATGCTTGATTAAAGAAACGAATGTGAATGATGTTCTGCAGTATCAATGTAGTAATGAATTTGTTAAGACTTAAAGGAGGAACAAAGATTAGAACAAGGGGAGCATTAGTTTTAATTTTGACTTGAATTACTTTATATCTGAAACTCATAAAACACCATTAGTGCAAGTCACAGCCATGACTATGGGCTAGCAAACTGCAGATTTTGTGGCATTGTGTAGGCCCATCACTGGTGGAGTTGTCTCTCTCACCCGCTCCAATCACTGTGCTTTCGTGGATACCCCTTGTAGTTCTTCTAGACATGGATTACTAGGAATATCACATGTTCTTCAAAGAACCCTTCCTCCCCCCCCCCCCACCCACCCCCCGCCTCTTTCTGATAAATTTGCTGCTTGAGACACATGATCTACGATGGTGTATACTGACCCTTTCTGTAAGACAAAGAAGTCAGAAGTATCTTCATTCAACATTGCATTGCAGTGTACTGGTGTTTGTGTTGATGAAAATATGCCTGTATGCTGAGGGGTACATTTAGCATATTGTTGCACCTCAGATTGTTCAAGATGAAAGAATACAATTCAGTGTTCAAGATTTTTATGTGTAAATGCATCAAGCGATTTGATATAGAGAGGAAGAGGGATTGAGAAAAAAAAAATGGAGTGTTTTCTTCCCTTGCTAGTGCAGAAATTGGAAGTCTCCACATCAGGTTGTGAGTGAAATGTCGCCCTCTACAGGGATTTTGAGACAAGCCTCTCCTTCAGGATTACTACTTAGTGCTACATGAATGAGGAGTACAGATTGTCCCTTGTGTATAAAGCCTTTGCTTGATTGTAGCACAAGCCATGTTCTGTCTTTTTAGAAATGAGTCATGAAGAAACGGGCAATTCTTGAATATTATGTTAACAGCATGCTGTATTTATCCACAATTATCTGTCTTGCTATATTGTCGTGCTATCTCATTAAAATATGACTAAGAGACATATGAAATAGATTCTATTCTAGCAGCTTGAATTTATCAGCAGCTATATTTGATAACCAAAGGGTTAAGATTACAAATGAGATACTGACACTGTTTTAATATCAGTTGATTTTGTACACAGTGCGTGGTTGCCAGGGGGTGCTGGATTATTGTGAGAGTGCATACGTACGCTGCTTGAGTGGGGATTAATGGTGCCTGGATGGTTTGCATAAACCAGTCTGCACTGGGATTAACCAATTAAGACAGCCAGTGATGAATGTCCCCTGCCCAGACAATGACTTTGTTTAAACCGGAGAGATACTGACTTTGACCCCCCTGCTTCTGAAACAGTTTAGGGTTGAAGGTGATGGGTGTCGGCACCTGCCCCTCTACCTCCAACCTGTGATTATCCAAAGTGCCTTTGTCATTTTGCGCCACTGAAGACCGCAAGCAGTGTTCTTCTCCCCCCTTCCCCCCCCCCCCCCCATGCTCCTCCCAGTGACGCCCCTTCGCGGGTGATCATCAAAGATGCTACCGTGACTCAAAGGCAAACGTGTGGGCACTCCCGGGGTGCAATTTCATACTGATGACAAACTTTTGCAAACAATTTGTGTGAAAAACCTTGCTCTTCGGTCACACCTTACCAATCACGCTCATTACTGGCGAAGGGTTTTTTTTTTTCTTTCTTTCTTTTTGCGTGCGTGCTACGAGCAGAATTCCTGGCACAGGCCTCCTGCGCAACTGCGACATGGCCTGGGTGCCACGGGGATGGGGTAAGAGTCGCTCTCCTATACATGTAGCTGTGTGTAACTCATAAGGTGTTTGTTCATCGTGTCGTGCGTGGGGGGAACCCATCAACTCAGTGTCAAAATATTTTCACGACTCTTGTGTTACTTGTACAGTTTTTAGGCTTGGTTGCATCTGAATTGAATAGGTGCAAAACATGATTACTGATGGCGAAGTATCAGCTCCACCCTTTTCATGTTTGATACACATTGCAAACATAGTGTCTACCTCATAGATTCCCAACTAGATACATGAGAAGTTAGTATTTTATTGTTGCTTCACAAAACAAAAGTACTGACCAAGATCTGTCATGATTATTTTGCTAAGAGAACTCACCAAGGTGTCTTTGTAGTCACACAAATTCCTACATCTTGAGAAGCTGTAGTTGATCTTACTATAAGTTCATTCAAGTTCATGATTCTTTCATCAAGCTGTTTTTATTTGTTAATCAAGTGTATTAAAAACAACTTGAAGTAAGGATCATTAATATGAGTACCAGTACATGTGCAGTACCCACTGCTACATGTATCTTAAGCGAGCAGAACCATCACTGTCTATCAGGCGGAAGCTCGGTAGTCTAATGAATGAAATGCCTGTCTAGTAATCATGAGGTCATGGGTTCAAATCCCAACCGAGTATGTATTCCCCATGATTTTCATCATGGCTTCTCCCCAAAACACTGAATAATCAGTGCTTATTTACATCGATGAAGGGGCAATTTGTCAATTAGTTGATTATAAGTGTGGGAGACACTAATTTAGGCACTGAGTTGGTATTGAGCTCTGGTTCACAGTGTATTCCAGCACTTTGTTGTAAAGGACCAAAATGTAATGTACTGTTGACAAGTACTGTCTTCTATGCCACAGGGAAGATAGAAAAGTGATTAGGTTTGGAACCAAAGTTTTGATCTGTTGATGCATAAAACACAGCAGGTTCATGACAAAACCAAAGCTGCTCTTAAAAGATTGAGTGTGAAAAAAAAAATAAAATTTTATATTTTAGTGACAAAGCCATTTTTGCCTACTTGAGGTTGAGAGATGTTCAGTGGTAATTGATCTGATGTGTATTGTGTGATTGTGTTAAAAAAAAAAAAATCTGTCATGAAAAATCACCATCATTCTTGTTGTTAAGTTGGTTGTAAGTCCATGTGTCAGGACCTTAGCTTCACTGCCAAACATGGAGCATGGTTGTAATTTGGAATGGTTGGACGAAAAAGGGGTCCAACCTCTAAAGTTGTGTTTACATGTATGTTCAGGAAACCCTTTGCTGAGTGAAATTGTCCTTTTTGACATCTTAACATTAGTCATGCTCTTTGTTTCCTCTGTCTTTGTAATTTGCAAATTTATACTGGACAATACCCGCTGAAATGTGGGGCCAAATTATCTATGGTGGATACTGCCAATTTTGCTTTCAATTTTTTTGTTTAATTTTCTTTGTTTTTCTGTTTTGCTCTCACACTTCATTGAAACCTGCCACGAGAAGAAACTGATTGGGAAATCAGCCACCAGATATCGAGTCTCCTACACTGTATTTACGAACGAAATATAACAACATTGCTATACTCCAGTCAAATTCCCATACAGTTCTGTTTTGCCAGTTTTGATGTCTACGATTTTCTCATGGTATCCTGGTGACAGGCCACAATAGACCACTTGACTTGCCAGTCCAGCTATATTTAGCCCATTCATGCTGACAGTATCCTCCACAAGACATAATATGATGGCCACTTCTTCTGAAACTCAAGTTTCAAGTGAAGAGAGAGAGAGAGAGAGAGAGTGAGAGAGGGTCATACCCCAACTGGACCCGCCCCATAAGTGACAGTTTGTATGCCCTGAGGATCCTCACTTGGATATATTATTATGTTTTGTACTACATGTATGAGCAATGTAAAAAAACAAAACTACTAGGAGCAGGATACACCTCCTGCTCATCCTCAGAAATTTCCCCCTAAGATAAACAAGAAAGAAGAAGTGATTATGGAAACTGCTTTCAAGAGGATCAGTGCGTGAGCTTCACATGTATTGAGCCGTTATGTTTTCTGGGACATTAAAGGGATGGTATAGTGTTGGTTGAGATGGGACTTCAGGGTTTCCAACTTTGCTTTATGGGATACTAATGAACCTCCTATGAAATATTAAAAGAGTATATATATCATTCTAAGAGGAATTCAAAGTTTATTTGATGAAGATTTGTTTTGAAATGGCCGAAATATTGAGACAGATTGATGCCAGTTGAATAAAAGGTGGGACCCACTTTTTTTTACTTTATTTTTGAATATCTTAGCCATTTCAAAACAATTTTCTTCAAATAAACTATGAATTCCTATTCAAATGGTATGCTCTTAAACACTGCAATGAAGTGGTTTCTAAGTATCTCATAAAAAGTTAAAAGATGAATCCTCATCTCAATCAGTACTATGGCATTGTTTCACTCATTGGTCTGAAAAAGAAATGAAAAAACTGAAGCTTTGTAAATATGTGACCTGCATCCAGTGACTTCAATATTGTGCAAAGCATGTAAAATCTATGAAATTGACATATAGTAAAAAATGTAGATTGTAGTGTTTTGAAACTCCTTTACAGCTTGATGTTTGTTCGTATACTGCCTGATAGTGACAACATATAATTTTTAGAATTCTACTTTTAATAGGAAAGTGCTCCTTCATATATTTAAACATCATATATTAAAACATTGATTTTTTTTTCAAAACTTGAGCCACTAGTATGCTAAGCAGTGTCTTTAATGCAGGAGAACATGAAATTTTGCTCTCATAAGGCAAGATCTGAAAAAAAAAAATGAACAAGAGATGCATTCAGATTGACTTGAATGATCTCGAGGGACTTCCTACTCCAAAGATCTGGGAAAAATGTCAGAAAAGAGAGAGAGAGAGAAAAGTGAGTTCCCAGCAAAGCTCGTTTCCAGAGACTGCTGTGCCCATGTGGTAGATCGCTAGCAAACCAGGTCAGTGCTTCTCCCAGTTTGAGACCCTCAGTGTAGGTAGCTCCATGCTCAGTGGTAATATCTCCCCCCCCCCCCCCCCCCCGAGATCCACGTGTGATCATTCGGACAGCCGCTGCATCGAGCCGATCTCATGACAGGTAGGCGCGTAGCTAGCGCCAGACTGGATGCTGCAGAACAGAGACAGAAAAACAAAATCAAATAAAAAAAAAAGCTTGGGAGTGAAAAGGACAAAGACAATGACCGAATGGGGAAAAAGGAAAACTGGGGTCATCAGAGATGATCCACTATCAAAAGTTCCCACGCCATTTACCCATGATTAGGCTTAGATCATTTTTTTTTTTTTTTTGATGTTTTCCCCCTTCACTGGAAGACATTAAAGGGAAACTGACCCAGGACTCAAGTGGGCACTGTTTCATGGACCCTTGTTTAATGTACTGTCAAAATGGAGATTTTCATGTGAGTCACTTTTCGTGCTCAGCTGGATAAGATGAGTTCACATATTCTTAATTCTGCAGGATCAAGACATGAAGTACTGGAACATATAGCAAGTAAAAACTTTTGTGTGTTTATATTTTCGCACTGGTTTCTGTTTGTGCGAAATGTGCGAAAATTTCAACACCACGAAATCTGCCATGTTGTTAATGTCTGAATATACAATGATTTGTACCTACCATATTTGTCGAAAATGGTCAAAATGATGTCAATCTCAGATCATCCATTTATTCTGCCGTTGTTCCTGGTTTGTCCCACCTATTATACAGCGATCCTTTTCGAACAAAGTGTGCTTACTAGCTAGCGTGAAAACTTACGCATAGATACGTGATCTACTCTTATTAACAGTTAACTTGCTAACGAGAGCTAACAATGTCAATCGTAATGGAAATGGCGCCAATCATCATGCCATTCATGCCATTCATGCCATTCTGTGTACCTTTAAAAGTGTGTGCGCAAGTGTGACTGTAGCATAATTTTAAGAAAGCAGTTGAGAATTTTATAAGATCAGATGCCTGGCTCACCAATTCAGGATGACTTCTAGCACTCCTGTCACACATTATAAATTATGCCATTACCAAGACATCTTTAGAGGAGCCTTACCAAATGGTTTTACAGTCTGATGCAGGACAATTTTATGTTCCAAAATCTGAATCTCTTCGTCAGTGTGAGGGAGTTGTCAATGCCTGAATAAACACTATGTTTCTCCCTTTCAAATTTGCCTTAAGTTGTGATAATTGTATACCTTGACAGTAGTAATAAATAATGATGATGATGATGATGATGTTGATGATGGTGATGATGATGATGACGACGATGATGACGATGAGGATGAGGAGGGTGATGATGATGATGTTTATGATGATAATGATTTGATGATGACAGGGATGGATGATAGTAATAGTGATGATACTTGTACTAGTAATGATAATGATAACAGTCACAATAATGTCAATTACAGCACTGCTAATGATGATTACAGTTGTGATAGACATTTGCCTTTTAAGTGCTTACTAAGTACTGGTAAATGTGTCACATAACTTAATCATGAGGGAGACCATTACCCGCACTGCCTTACCCCAATTACTAAGATTCCTGATACACATACGAAAAAAAGACGACCTGAGGCCGGCCTCAGGTAGACTTTTTTGTATATTGTACAGTGTAAATGGTCACAACGAAACTCGTGCCGGCCTCAGGCCAACTCTACTTCAGGCCACCTCTTGAAGTGGTCTGAGGCCGGCCCCGGCTATGTGTAAATGGTACCGGCCCCCAAGGCCGGCTTTCGGAGCTGCGATTGACTGGTCACATGACCTTCTGCAGGGGCGAGAGCGCAGTAGAGTATCAAACCCAATTTTAACAAGCAAAATGTTTGTTTACTTAAAGGGCGCTCATATGGCAGAGTAGGGAAAGGCGACGTGAGGCCGGCCCATGTATAAACAGGGACTATGAGGAGCGCCGTCGCTTGAGCCGGCCCCGAAGTTCATGTGTAAGTGGTCCATAAAGTGGCCTCAGACCGGCCTTGGCAGGCCACGAGAAGCAGGCCTCAGGGTAGCCTTTCGTGTGTGACAGAGGTCTGAGATGCAGTTCTGTCCAGATCACGCGTGTCTATTCAACCACAATAGTGTTTGCCCTTTACTGCCACTTTGAATCCACCAAGGGTATCTTACCTTAGTAGAGTGTCATAGAGAAAACATCATGTTGCAAAAAGGGAAAGAATGACAACTAATTAAAAAAAAATAAAATAAGGTTGGTTGTTTTGTGTTTTTTCTTTTTGAGGGACAGAGAGACATTTTGAATTTTTAGAAAAATGAAAATTAGTAATATGTTATGTCTCTTTGCAGACACTATATAATACTCGCTGAATGCGCAACAAATACTTGTCTGTTGTGAAGAGTTTTTGTTGTATTTTTTTTTTGTGTGTTTGGCTTACATAAAGCCAACATGATCTTTGAGTTCACTTGCCTCTGCTCGGGCAGGTTTCCTGGAAAATGGGTAAATGATCATGTGTTATACTGCAGAAGCAGGAAATCAACCACTTATAGTATTACCAGGGCATAGATCTTCAATTTCACCTGATGAATAGCAGTGTGTGCTGTATGGCAGTCTTGTAAAGATCTATACTAACGGTCTCGTTTAGTACCGGTATTCGCAGAAAATGTTTCTATCGTGGATGCCACATAAAATGTGGCGACTCCAATGCGGCGACATCTTCTTTCACAAAGTAGTTGATATCTTCTTGCAGGATCTAAATTTTCACCTGGTGAAGAGATTAATGAAGTATGTGGTGACTGGGAAAGAATTGAAGGTCATTCACACTGTCGGCGCCAAGAAAAAGAACCAGAACTTAAGAGAGTCGCAACATTCCATGAAAATTACCCGGCAGTCGTGTCTAAGGCCGGCCGGAAACATTGCCAGAAAAGTCGCTGATGGGATTGTGAGTTTCCCAACTTTGTGTGAAGTTTGCAATGAGAATGCTCGACGTGGATTGAAAAATTACAATATTCTATCATGTATTCATGTTGTCACTTCTGAATCTTACAACCCATGGCGTGGTGGCATGCAATATGTCCAGCTTTCTGATAGTCAACCAGGCTATTATCATTTATGCCATAATCAGAGCCACATGCTGTCGAGCCAATCGTGCATGCATGCTAAAACTCAAAGCTTTTCTGAAGTGCCACAGCTTTGTGCCCCCCCCCCCCACCACCACCAACCCCATCCACACAGCTGATAAATTAATCAATTTTTGTCAGAAGGGGGTGGTTTATCTATGTTAGACACAAACTTTCTAACCTCATAGTACATGACAAATCATATTTGCTGTCCAAGAGTGGACTTTTATGGCATTTTACTAGTAGCTCTCAATTGCTGTCTGCATTGCATGTTCGCGGTCACCTGTTGGACACTCGCTATGAGTGGACAGTGAGGGGTCCATTACTTACACTACAAACTTGATCTAGTGTGTTATCTGAAATTCATGTGCAACTTTCTCATCATTTCTCCACTTTTGAACAAGTTTTCAGTGATGTGTTCCTTTAACTTTATTACCTTTAAATTATACATGCATCCTTTTTCAGTTTGATTGTTGTTTGTTTGTGTTTTTTGGGGGGATTCTACCCTCATACTAACATCTTGTCGACTGTGCTATCTAGGAGTAGTGAAGAGTCTAGTATTTTGTTTGATTTTCACTTTGTTTCACCTTTTTTGCAATGTTATGGTATTTCAAATCAAAGAAGTAGCCTACTTGCTTATCAAATGTACACATTCAATAAATGTGCTCACCCTCTCTGAAAATGGCATGAATTACAATTAATGTCATTGAACCAACCTTTACTGACACTGTACTGTGGAATTCCTATTCAACAGTTACTCTTGAAGTCGATATAAATGCTATTATGCAATAACTGTATACAAAATTGCATTGCATGGTCCCGTGCATGTGAAACTAAACGATTAGAAAAAATAAACATACATAGCATAGAAGAGCTAGAGGTTACTGGACATCTGTATAACTTCTTCTGTCTTGTGTTTTAAATTTAAATCTTGATAATAGGTGTACGCCATTGGTTGGCTGGTCTCCTGTCTGGTGCTGGCCGTATTTCCTCTTCTCCCAGTCGTTGGCAGAGATGCCAACATCCCCCTCGTGTGAGTATCACCTTCGCCTTTCATCTTCTTTTCCAAGATATATGTTTAATTCCTGAAAGTCTTCAGTTGAAATCGGTCACCCAAGCCAACACAGATAAAGAAGAAAGAAGAAAAACAATGATTATTCATTTGCACCATACTCAGACTCAGAGGGCCAATGTAACATGAAGCTGTGAAGTGTTTTAGTGACCGCAATACTGGTGTGTTTGTTTTTGTTCGGGTTGGCCTGCTTTCCAGACACTACGAATATTCATTGATGAATCTAAACATTCAAGTCAAATGGCCAATCTTAATCGGGTAACATGCATTTGCCAGATCGTGTTTTTTTTTTTTTTTTTTTTTTATAGATTCAAATAATAGAATAGATAGATTTGTCTCTTCCTTCTTCCTACCTTCAAAAACTTTTCCTTCAAAAAAAAATGTCATTTCTTAGAGGAAAGTGGAACCCAAACCTATGTCAAATTGAGGGAATGCAGCGATATCTGTAGAGCACATCAGCAAAGTTTGAGGAAAATCGGACAATCCATTTAAAATTATGGATTGTGAAAGTTATAGTGCAGCCACCACTGGATGGGAAGACTCCCAACACTTAGTGACATCATGTATCGATGATGATATAAAGAAAATATGCAGAAAATGTTACTTATTTTCACTTTTCCAACATAATGACAGAGCACTGGACTTGCCTCTTTCAGAGAGCATGGAGAGTGTTACCCTTAACATGTGTCAGTAAGAGTGGAATATGTACTTTTCATGAAAAATTAAATTTTGTTTCAATTCTTTTTATGTTTTCTTTATATTGCTCTTTATATCCAGTGATGGCAGTTCCTACACTTTGACAATTTGTAACTTTTCAATGGATTGTCCAATTTTTCCTTAAACCTCACTGATGTATTCTGCTATTTTTTCATTCACCCAATCCACTTGCACATCCATTGGCCCGAATTTACAAAGGTGCTTTAGGCTTGGACCAAGGTATAAATTTAGACCATGGTCTAAAATAAGCGTGAAATACGCGTACCTTTGACATGTGTGCATCAACGCACGTTTGTTACTAGATGTCTGTTGGCGTGCGCAATCTGTCAAATGCATTTACGCATAAGAAATGTACATAAACCATGGTTTGAATTTAAACCACCTTTGTGAATTTGGTCCTCTGAGTTTCATTCCCCATTAAGCAATTCTGTTGTTTTGTTCATAACATACCTCATAAATTTTGATTGACAGCAAGCAGAAGTTAATTAAGGCACATGACAGTATCGCCCAAATTTGTATTTGATTGCACAGTGAGAAAAAGTGGTTGTGTTGGCTGTTGTCCTTTAATCGAACATTTGTCATTGCTTTTTTGACATGGAAATAAATGAATCTTTATTGTTTATATTCATAAGGTAAAATATCATGTGTCCATCTATGCTTCCTTCATATGTCCTGGACAAAGCTGATTTTTCCTTCATACCTTCAATTCTTGTGTCTTTCTCATAGCACGCGGGTTCTCATGGCTAGATTGCTGCAAGAGTTTGCTACTTAGCTGTCTCCCTGCTGTGGTTATAGCGCTCATTTACAAATCATCAAGCTAGTGGGCGGTCGTATGGAAAAGAGATAGGGCCATTGTAGCTGGAAATAATCAGTTCTTTTGCAAAATGAAGCATTCCATAAATGGGTGCATTGTCATATTTTGCTAGATTGGTGAATATAATCTGAGGATGGGAAAGATGTCCTGGATGTTCAAAGAAGCTGAAGGAAAGTGAAAGGAATACTTCCCTTTCTCGCTGCTAAATACATCAAAAACTTGAACTGACATTTGACGTAACTGTGGAACCAGGTGGTCCACTCCCAATTTCATTGACTGAAATAGCTTGAGGCGTGTGAAGAGCTTTGGATGCCTGTGTGGGAGTGAGGGGAGAGGTCTCCATAATTAGGAGACCTGTAGATGGTATGAATATCAAGTTTGACTGGCTTTTCTCATTAACACCTGTCAAATATAAATATGGATTTATTGTATATGTGTCTGCATCATAGTTTCTCCGTTTCATCATTTCAGAGGTTTGGCGGGGGCGTTGTCTGCCCTAAGTGCCGTGGCGTTGACGAGGCACCTCTCCAAACGCTCGTCCGCGGTCGGGATGAACGTTCCCCTCTTTGCCGTCCAGACGGGCCTGCTCCTCGCCTCGGCCCTCGTCGTGCACCTCACCTGGCGGCAGATCGCTGGCAAAGAGGGCGTCCCACTCCCAAACAAAATATTCAGCTGGGCCATGCTGCTGGGTGTGTTCGTCCTGCCGCGGTTCTCCAGCGAGCTCGTTGGGCACCGCCTCCTCTCATTAGCCATCAGCCTTTCTTCAGTCTTCCTGCTCATGAGCACATCGTATCCTTGTCATGCAGTGAGAACACAAATGCTGGTCTCCTCTACATTGCATAACTCCACTCTATAGAGCATGAACTCTTAATGTGTCTCGTTCATACGCCCGACTCAGTCAATGGTGTGCCAAGTTTGCAAATTTTGCTCATATACACAACCTTGCACGAATCCATAAATGAATGCAATATGCCGCACTACATTGACAGTGGCATGTATAGTCATACAAATTTGCCATATTAAGATGTACATCACTCAAAGCTTGCAATTTTCTCTGCAACTTTGATCTACTCCATTTCTAGCATTTACACTTCATTAGTAAGTTACACGGCTCTGACAAACAGAATGCATTGTGTTCTTAGAATAATGTGGCACACACAAAGAGTTAATTAGTCTCTGTGTGTTGTTTATGGGACAAACTATTCAGATGACAAGCGGTTGAAAGTAAAGATCCACTTTGTGGTCAAGTTGGCTTTAATTGAGTAAAATTAAGGAAACAGAATGGTGAAAATGTCACTAGGACTAGATCAAAAAGTGAGGAAATAATGGAATTGTAATATTCAATGCATTCCTTTTTTAAAAGGATTACCTGGATGTCAGGCTAAATTATATGCAAATTAGATGAGGTCATCATATTTTGCTCTCAAAAGTCTCCCACTTCTTCAAATTGAGATTATGGATATTTCTGTTTTCAGAAAATAATGTGATGTATTTGAAAAGTTCACAACTTCTTTATTTTTTGCCAGATTTTAATGAAACTTTTTCTGTTAAAATATACTCAGTAATAGCAAGTAACAAAGTATTTGCAGGATTTCTACTAGCTGCTGTACAAGTGTAGTTGCTGCCATTGTTAGAGGGTGCTGTCAAATTATCAAGTTTAAGTCGTTTTTTTTTTCAGTTGTTAGGTCCTGGTTTCCCACTTTTCCCCAGCCCCTCCCCAAATGTGTGTGGTGCATGCATAGTAAGGCTAACCAGGCCTATCAGGCTACGATTGGTGCGGTGTTCATAGCAACCTTGACTCCTCACTCTCGACCTGCAGTCATGAGGGCCTGTTCTGCCTCTGTCTGTGCTACGTTATGTTCTTCTGGGTCCTCTGTGAGTTCAGCCTCAACAAGCAAGACAAAGTCAAGGTGAGCGGTTTGCTCCTATCAATTGACTGTTTCTGTTATTTATTACAATTTATGGATGTTTCCTTTCCAACAGCCTCGTAACGAAGCAATTTATTCGCCTGCTCCCTTCCATTGAGTTTCATAAGCAGGACTTCACCTAGTTGTTGCTATGTCGGGCAAGCCTCCGGCCAGCTTTGTGGTTGTTAAGGGCAACTTTTGTGAACAAAGACTGCATACATAAAATCTTAAAACATTACAGAACTGGTCTATTCCATACTCCACAGACTTTGCCAGTTGATTTGTTGTGCCCCTCAAGTTGGACCCATTCTATTGGAATCACACCATCATTGATAGGGTGCCTTGCTAGATTAAATGAAGAGTTTGTTTGCAAAAACCAATAAGTCCATATTTGCCAAATGGAAATATATGCGATTAAAGGTCGAGAAAAATAAAGAGAATAATAAGAAAATTTTTGCTTCTTTTGACCATAACTTCAAAAATGTACCTTTATATGTAGTGACCAATATATCATTTAAAAGGTATTATTTTGTACTTTATGACAGAGACCGTACTTCAAAAATGGACTTATCAGTTTTTGCGAACAAACTCTTCAAATGGTCCCAAGATTGTTGGGACATTGTGTCCAGTAATCACAAAGTGACCAGCAGAGAGGGGATGACCGTTCGCTGTAGTACCCCCAGGCGGTGAACACAATGATGGAAATCTAAACCAGAAACTTTGTGTGAAACTTCAACGTCAAAAACAATAAGGACAGTCATGATTTTTGTCACATGTTTGTTCTGTCGCTTCAGAGCTCCTTCAATCTCTCACACTTTTTAGCACAGAATAATGACCAAACTTCATTCATCAGCCGGGCTGATCAGAGTTTGCCATCAGCATGCACCAGCACTTATTTGCCCCAACCGTATAACAGCAGACACATAGCGCGCATAAAAATAATTGTAAAAAGTTTATTTTTTTGGAAAAATCAACTATATGTAAAATAATGATATTATAAAGATAAAGGTGCAAATATTCATATCTGAATGACGCGCCTCAAATATAAGAACAACAAAACATTGTCCCTAAGGTTAAATGAATGGAAACATACCTTTTGATGAAAGAACACATACCTATTTGATTTATGAGATGTAAAGTATGACTTTTTATTTTGCATGTGTATGTGTTTTCTGCACTGTGATGATGAGTGACAAATGTTCAAACATTTTGTTAAACTTTTCTTCAAAATTCACTTCTTTTTTTTTTGCTAATAGACCACAACATATCTTTTACACTTCTTTCACTTCATATTGGTAGAAATGAAATGTGAGAGTGCCTAAATATAACCATTCTTAACCGAGCCATATCACTCAGCTTTCACTGCATAAAGCCGCCAATTTCTGATGTTAAACATTTGCACAGACTACAACCATTATGGGTGTGTCATGGTATTCTGAAGAGACGCACCGCTGAATGGTGGTTAGCCATACACTGATTGAAGTGAACCAGTTGTGGTTCTCCTTGTATGTAGCTTTCCCACGACCCCAATACCCCGGTGTGACTGGAATCGTGAACCAGCGCTGACACCCGAATGTGGTCTGGCATGTAGAATACCAGACTATGTGGTTTGTGCAAAATGAAATTTGATGTTCCTCCTTTTTATCAAGTGTGAGGAAGACAAATCCCTTATAATGTTCACACAGTATGACAGTGTAATTTCAGCCATGAATGTAAACTTGCATATTATCATGCAAATTTATAATTTAATGATGATGATGTTTCTTGCGATGGACTTTTGACTTCATTGGCTATAATAGAATTGTTTTGCCTCCGACGATTTCTCATAGCTACATCACATCTCGTTTGAGGGAGAGTCTGATCTGGAGCAGGCTCCGCCCCGCACTCTGGTCCTGTCCGACCTTCGCTGCGCGTGGAGCTTTGTCTTCTTCATCCTCACAGCTTTTTTCGGGACAGGCAACATCGCCAGCATCAATAGGTGAGGGCAGGAGGAAAAAGTGTTGACTATGTAATCATTAAAGATTCACTGTCTTCTCATCATCATCATCATCACCATCAGCACAATGACTGTATTTATTTATCAACAGTGCCATCACTTTCATCATCACTACCACCACCACCAATGCCATCATCATCATCACCAATGCCATCATCTTGACAGCATCCCCCATAACTAACCATAATTGTCATTATCATCATCATCTCCATGGTCACCATCATCACCAGTTTCATTACTTTGAATTGATTCAGGGCTACCGTTGAGAAGTCAGACTCTGAGATCTACCTGTGTATTAAAGTGTGCACCCACAACTTCAGGTCATTGACCTCATGCCTCTTGATGACCTCTACTGTATGTCCAACTCATAGTAAATTCATCTCTTTGGTGAATCTAGTGAAGATTGCTCTGTGTATCATGCAGTGAAATGTTTCATTCTTAAAATGTATTTTGAAACATTGCCCCTTCCTTACGCCAATGTTCTTTTTATGTCCCTTCCTTTTGGCGGTGTTCTTTGTAATATTTCACCCTATCACTGAGTAACATCCTGGAATGAACAGCTCATCTTTCATAAGGTGCTTTAGGCCAATTTGATGTCACTTTTAAAGTACTGGTTTGGCATCATCATGCTCACAAAGACTGCCCAGTCACCTTTAAGAACTTTGGCTCCTACTTCTTAAGGCATGCTTGTCCTGTTAACCTACTTTGAACTGTCCAGTTGAGGAAATTGCAATATCGACATTCAGTAAGCATACTTTGTCAGCTCTAACTATTTGAAAATGAGGAGACCCGTACATGTAAGATCAAAACTTGAATGATGAAAATTTGGTTTTGACGCTGTTCTCTGTTTTCTCTGAATCCTGCACAGCTTTGACCCCTCGGCCGTCTACTGTTTCTTGACAGTCTTCAACCCGTTTGTCATGGGGGCGCTACTCCTATGGAAGGTCAGACATTACGTTGATTAACCTCTTCTAGCCCCACCCCCCCCCCTCCCAACTTTAAGAACAATTGATTCGTCTTTGAGCCGGCATGTTGGAACTGACAGATTCTCCTGTCTTTGAAGGACTGTATAAGTGGACATTTTCGTGCCAGTAAATTGGTGAATTTTCACGCTCAGCTGGGTGAAATTAATTATACCCCCGCCAAACGAAGTTTGAAGGAGGTATATAGGAATCAGCGGACGGGCGGTCGGTCGGGCGGTCGGTCCGTTGCAAATCTTGCGCCGCGAACTACTTCCTCAGTTTTCAACCGATTCCCATAAAACTTGGCACAGATGTGTGCCTTGGGTTGTAGATGTGCAAGACGTATTTTTTGACAGTACCCAAAAGTACGTTGCCATGGTAACGGCATATTATGGGCAAAAATGGGTACAAATCTTGCGTCGCGAACTACTTCCTCAGTTTTCAACCGATTCCCATAAAACTTGGCACAGATGTGTGCCTTGGGTTGTAGATGTGCTAGACGTATTTTTTGACAGTACCCAAAAGTACGTTGCCATGGTAACGGCATATTATGGGCAAAAATGGGTACAAATCTTGCGTCGCGAACTCCTCCCACAGTTTTTTATCAATTTTTATGAAATTAGGTACAGATGTTCATCTGAATATGTTAATGTGCAAGACACATATTTCCGCAGTGGCAAAAAGTGCGTTGCCATGGTAACGGCATGTTATTGGTAAAATATAGGGCAAAATGCTTCATGGCAAAACTGCTTCATCAGTGTTCTTCCAATTCTCATGGAATTCATATTGAATGTTTGTCTTAGGATATAGGTCAGCATGACACATTTCTTGACAGTGACAAAAAGTATGTTGCCATGGTAACAGCTCACATATTATGAGCCAAAATGATGGAAAATTTTGTGTTGCAAACTACTTCCTCAGTTTTTGCCCAATTTCCATGAAACTTGGTACAGATGTGTGCCTTTGGTTGTAGATGTGCAAGACGCATTTTTCGACAGTACCCGAAAGTACGTTGCCATGGTAACGGCATATTAAAGGGGAAGGCTAGTAACTGATCAGTGGGAATCAGTGGAAATGCTGAGAGATGATTGTTCCAATCCTTATGGGATTCATTCAAGAGTACATTATCATATTTATTGTTGTGTGAAAACTATTTGCTTCAGAATGGTCTCATATTCAAGTAATGTGCAGTTTAATGTTTCCAGGTAAGCGTCCCTGGTCAGTGACGGGGCATTAATCTGCACATTACTTGAATATGAGACCGTTCTGAAGCAAATGATTTTCACACAACAGTAGATATATAATGTACTCTTAAATGAATCCCACAAGGATTGGAACAATCATCCCCCAGCATTCGCACTGGTTCCCACTGATCAGGTACTAGCCTTCCCCTTTAATGGCAGAAGATCAAGGAAAGATCTTGCGGATTTAACTACTTCCTCAGTTTTTTGACCAAAGCTTATCAAATGTTGTTTTGACCAAAGCTTATGAAATGTTGTTTGGCGGTGGTATAACCAGTCGCTGTAGCGACATTTCTAGTTTTGCATATTTTTAATTCTGCATAATCAAAACATGAAATAGTACTACACATAACAAGCAAAAATATTTGTCTGCTTTTATTTTCCCACCAGCGTCTGGTCGCCCTAAATGCACAAAAGTTTCCACTTTTACAGTACATTTTATGCCTTCTGCCATTTTTAGTTGTGTTAAGAAGTGGCATACCCCCTGTCTTGTTTCTCAATCCTTCCAAGACTTGTACATCAGTTCTAGGTGAACTGTTTCAAAAGACTGAGCTAGAATACTGGAAAGTATGCCTAGAGAATACAGACAAGAAGCTCCTGATTGTGTAACTGCCGGTTTATACAGATGATTATTTTGCTTGGGTAGACATCACTTCTCCTGTGAGCAATGAATATCTCCTAAATGTTTGTCTCAAAATCTTATCGTGTTTGTGTCTTTACACGTGGGAATGAATTCAGAAGACATTACAAGATCAAACAGGATTCGTAACAGTTGTAAAACATATAGACCAAGATTAATCTCCGTGTTGTTTTAGTGAGGCAGTTCGTTGATAAACATCAATTAATCCACTTGCGGTTCGTTCACGATCATGATTTGCAGTTCTCAAATGCTTAATAGTCAACATATAGTACGACAGAACAATTAACATTCTACATGTATATTGCACATGATAGATGTGGAGTTGAGGAACTACATCTGTGACATGAAACTGAATGGACTTTTAGTTCTTGTATTTCAAAATCCGGTATCAATGCATATGTTAGAATCAGAGTACATTGTAGTGGTATCTATGTGTCTGCATATGTAGTTATGTTTGTATCAGTGTTTTGCAAGGGGTAGGAAAGTAAATGGGCAGGGGGGGGGGTAGGTGGAAGGATAGGAGGGACAGGGTGGAAGACCGTTATACAGGGTAGAGAGAGAAATTACGATACATGAGGGAAGGGACAGATGCTCATTAAAGTCATACTGATTCCTTAACTGTACCATTTTGTTCACTGCATATAATTGTTTGAGAAGGAATACTTCATTCATGTGTTTATGAGAATAAATGAAATCATACAGCAATCTTTTTGATAGTGCAATGATAAAAAAAAAAAAAATTGAATAGTACCTGTAATGTAGGCAGGGGAGGGGAATCATGATTTCATAGAAGATTCCATTTTGATTTTGTTCACTATAGTCTTTGTTATGGAAAGCTATGTTTTGTATATTTGTCAAAGAATTGAATTAGCCTGTTGGCTTATTTCAATTCCTTTTCGAAGAACTTGGCTTACAAGTGATATACCGTATTTTCTCGTCTCTCTTGTCCTGAGACACCTACAGAGTAGGTTTGATTTCATTTATATTATTTCTGCATCTATTTCTCTATACTTTTCTATATAATGGTATCCTTTTCACGCATCCCATCATTTTTTTTTCAATGAATTCTGTCGAGGATCACTGGATCTGTTCTGTCTTTCTGTCCGTTGTATTGTCTTCCTGTTATATTAGTCTTGTCTCGTTCTGTCTTGTCTATGAGTCCCCCTTTATTAGTTTCGCCGTCCCAGTTTCGTTTTCTGTTTACTCGCCTGAGTATGTATGTCTGTTTGATACTCTATCTTCCTAGAGGGCTTCCAGACTTTTTTCTTTTTTACTTTATTCCCAGTCTTTCTTCCCCTTTTTGCATCCGTTCAATTTCTATTGACATTCTGTACTTGAGGGGCCCACATTCTACAAGCATTGTCTTTTTAGTGGGTCCCTCCATTTTTCGATGTCTTACGTATTATGTCGTCCTTATCACTTCAGTCAAGTTTCATTACAACGTATTTCTTATTCCAAGGTTCCTCGATTTTATTTTTATGCCTCCGCCACGAAGTGGTGCCGGAGGCATTATGTTTTCGGGTTGTCCGTCCGTCCGTACGTACGTCCGTACGTACGTCCGTACGTCCGTCCGCTTTCGTTTACGCGAAAACTTGAGTAATATTAACTGGAATTTTACCAAACTTGGTCCAAGTATGAAGTATGATGGGGCAACGATTTGATAAGATTTTGGGTGAAATCGGCTAAAGGTCAAAGGTCAAAGGTCAAGGTCAAATCGTGAAATTGTATCCGTTTACGCGATAACTCAAGACTGTATGGAGCAAATTTCACAAAACTTTGTTGGAAGATGATGTATGATGGGACAATTACTTGATTAGTTTTTCAGTGAAATCGGACAGAGGTCAAAGGTCAAAGATCAAGGTCAAATCCTAAAATTTATCTGTTTATGTGATAACTCAAAACTGGATGAAGCAGCTTTCACCAAACTTGGTCCAAGGATGATGTATGATGGGACAATTAGTTGAGTAGATTCTAGTGACATTGACAAGAGGTCAAAGGTCAAAAGGTCAAGGTCAAATGCTAAAAATGTTGCTATTTCCCCCATATCTATGCTATGCCCGCAGTTATTTTCTTGAAACTTAGTGTAGACATGTACTACTGCGTAAGGATTCTCCAGAGAGAGTTTCATGTCATAAGGTCAAAGGTCAAAAGGTCAAAGGTTAGGTGAAAATGTTGCAATATCACTTTTCTCGCAAATGGTTCAATGTATCTTCATGGAACATGGTACATATGCATGTACTGACTGGCAGGGATTATCTAGGGAATTTAGGGGTCATGGGTCAATAGTCAGGGGTTCAAAGGTCAAGGTCAACTCCTCAAAATGTTACTACTGTATTTCCCTCATACATGTATACTAGTATATGCAATGATTGCATTATTAGTTTTAAAAGTGTTTAATATATGTACATGTATTACTTGATGGAGATTCTCTTGGAAATTTCCAGCCAGAAGGTCAAAGGTCAAAGGTTAAGGGTCAAAGGTCAGGTTTAAATGAAAAAAAAAAAATTTGTACTGTAATTACACTCTTTCTTCATACCTTGAAAATTATACTCAATGCATAAACTTATAATAAGGTCGGTCAGAAGTCAAGTAAAAATTTTCAATTCCCCAAATATGTGTACCTGCACTCTTTAATAGACAATTATAGCAAACCCAGTTCGTGGAAAGTGAACATTCAAGATATTTCTGACAAACCTGTTATTTCGATATTTTGCCAGTTATGTGAAACTGTCATCACACATTGTCAAGACATTGTACTATACACCTATTGGGAGAATCATGCATTATGGCGGAGGCATCAGTCGCCGTAGCGACATTTCTAGTTCTCAATTTACTTTGTCTTGACTATGCAGCCTTATTCTCTGTTACCAAAGAAAGTGAAATGTTTATGTTCTTTTCGAAAAATGAAATAAAGCATGAATTGAAAGTCATCTTGTAAGCTGTACTTAGTTGCCGTGGCTTTGTTGGTGGCATGACTACTGTAATTTTTGCTGTTTCTTTAGATGACATTTAAATTAATTGAATGTGAGGTCAAGTTATATTTTTTGACCTTCAAGACTGCAAATCTCATTGTCAATGGGAGCATAGTCTACACCTACATAGTATTGCCCTTGTGTTTTTTGTCGAACCCACCGGAGGTGTGGGGCGACTAAGGGATCGCCTGCGGCGTCTGTCCGTCCGTTGTCCGTCCATCATCTGTCCGTAATGCTACAAAAACTTGAATAACTCTCTACTGAGGACTTCAATTTCAATCAAACTTGGACGGAAGAGTAGTTATTATACAGAGTTACACATTTTACCAAACATGAAGATCACCTCAAGGTCAAAGGTCACAGGCAGGGGTCAATGAACTTTAGGGCCCAATGTTAAGTTTTTACAGCACATTTCAATTATGGGTCATAACTTTTGATGTATATGTCTCTTTGTGACCAAACTTGGATGGTAGATGTCCCCTGGGGAGGTGAAGGTCACCACAAGGTCAAAGGTCAAAGACAGGGGTCAACAAACTTTTAGGGCCCAATGTTATGTTTTTACGGCGCGTTTTGATTATGGCTCAAAACTTTTGATCCATATGTCTGTTTGTGACCAAACTTGGATTGTAGATGTCCCTTGGGGAGTTGAAGGTCACCACAAGGTCAAAGGTCACAGAAGGGGTCAATGAACTTTTAGGGCCCAATGGGGTTAAGTTTTTACGGCACGTTTCGATTCCAAATTCGCAACTTGGTGCATAATGTCACATTCTTCTTCTAAATGGCCTGTTTTGTGTGATCCACTTCCAGAATGTGATACTGTTCCTTCTGGTAGCCTGCACCTTCCAGGCTGTGCACATACTACTGCGTCTTCCCACGGCCAGCCTCTACTTGGTGGTGGTGCTCCTCTCCGATGCCATGGCACTTCATTTCTTCTTCCTGGTCAAGGATTCAGGCAGCTGGCTGGAGATTGGCACAAGGTCAGTGGGGTTATCATCATCATCATCATCATCTTCTTCTTCTTCATATTCTTTTTATTCCTCCTCTTCTTCTTCTCCTTCATCTTTTTCTTCTTCATCTTCTTCTTCTATCTTTCTTCTCTAATACCAGATTTTTCTCATTTGTCACTCCTCGGAAGCAGAGTTATTATTCTGCCGGCCACCAACCGAAGTGTATCGGATAGCAGTCTGAAGAATCCGACTACTATCGGGTGAGTGTCAGACATGTCGGGCAATGATGGATGGGGCAAGATCATCCGATGAGGATCCCACGACATGTCTTACATTCACCCGATAGTCGATCAACACAAGTCGGATTCATCAGACTGTGATCCTATATGCTGCGATGGGTGGCCAGAAGCAACAAACTTTGTGGAAATCTGTATGGAATGGGGGTATTACAGAGCAAATAGATTTATTATGAAGTAATGATTGGAAAGAAGTCATCAAAAATCAGTCTGACTTAGTGTATAGATATCATGTTTGTCTCAACATTGACTATCATATTTTAAAAAATGAGATTCAAAACAAGTGTAAACGAGATGCCCCATGGTTATCAATTCTCATCAGTGGGATATATGTCATGGAGTTTCTAGGGTAAGAATCTTTGTCACAGAAACAAATGTCAGTCATTAATGTTGTCACAAAGTGGACATAAGATCCACATCTTGTGACAATGTTAGAGAGATAATTATGACTATGAGAGATAATTATGCCATTTTGCCATTTGCCATTATGCCATTTTGCTGCACTGTGTTTACAGCCATATGGAATTCCTTCATGCACTCCAAACTAAGATTTTCCTTTCACTTTCGTATAGTCCAAAGTCCAGTCTTAACCTTTGATGTTTTGCAGTATACTGAAGAAGCTTTCGTCCATATTTTGTGGTAGGATGGATAATGACTTGAAAAAAAGGATGATTTAAATTATTTAGTGAGAGAAAATTGATGACAAAGCTATTACTTCAAAAATTGTTCCCTCTCACTCTGCAGCATCAGTCACTATGTGATTGTGATGTCCATGATCCTGTTCATCATGGTGCTCCTGGTCCTAGCAAGATTCTTCACCTCCTCGTCATGGCGACGGTCGTCATGGAAAAAGATGCGGTGATGACAGCCACTGCCTACAACTTTACCCCGATAGCTGCAATGCTCGTAAAGAGGCTTTCTTCACTTGGGGCCTGTGTAGAGTTGCGAAGTGCTGCGTACCGACTGTGCCAAGCTTACGCTGCTCTATGCTGTGCCTAGGATGACCTGTGTAACAATATGATGAGTGACGCGAAGGGGTGCACAAGATGTACTTAACAATTAGACACGTTTAATTATTTGGCATGACGTACTTTGGGTGCAGAGCACAGAATGCAGAAAAGGTGCAGTTTGTGTGCAAGTTTACGCAATACGACATTACTGTACGCCATTCCTACGTAATAGCACGCTACCCTATGCCTGTCTGATGAAAAATCCTTTGAGGCCGGATCCAAGATTCAACATTTCTGTTAATGAGTACGCAGCCTAATCTTGGCATATTCGGTATGCCGCACTACGTAACTCTGCACTGGTCCGATGTGCAAGCCCCTTAAGCTCCCGGGACAGATCGTCAGTCTTTCTGTACTTGTGATTGTCAAACTCTCCTTGAAGAGGAGCCTCATAGCTACACTGTTGCTGCTGCAGTTCTGAAATCGATCGTTAATGTGAGCCGAGGTCACACTGCCTATGAATTCAGTCGTTTCAGG
This sequence comes from Diadema setosum, assembly GCA_033980235.1. Taxonomy (NCBI): domain Eukaryota; kingdom Metazoa; phylum Echinodermata; class Echinoidea; order Diadematoida; family Diadematidae; genus Diadema; species Diadema setosum. The sequence goes on along the minus strand of CM067066.1, from coordinate 20,445,247 downwards.
CTATGTGGAACTGGTCTATGCTTCGTGTTCGCCTATGATGGGATGGGCCATGCAAGTTATAGATTTTGCTGTTATGAAGTTATAGGGGAAGGCATGCCTAAGCAGCTGATAGTTTTAATATTCTATCCTCATCAAAACGTGTATAATAAAACTGAAATAACACACACACACACACACACACACACACACCAAAAAAAAAAAATGGGAACAGGAAGGTAACCTATATTTGCAACATTTGGGCAGTTCAAACTCTGAATTTCAAATAAAAGCTGGATTGGCAGGAACCACAGATTGTGTTTTAGATATAGAAATAATCTGAAGATCCGGTATTTCTAATTCTCATATTTCACGGAAGCAGAATCAAATGACCTTGCAATGAAACGCTTAAGACTTTGTTGCTTTTTTTCTCTTTTTTTTCCTTGTAGTAAAATCAGGAAGTTTTACAAAATGCCAGGAAGTGATCAAAATGTCCAGGAAATAAGCCAAAAATTGAAGGAACAGTATAAGGAACTGTGCTAAAATCAAAGTGAGACATGTACATGCATACCTGTCTTTCCTTAGCCTTTTCAAAGTAAGATGTAATAGAAGTAGATCAGCTGTGCTTGGGAGTGACTCTGAACATCGCTGGTAATTTGAAGTTATCAAACATGACTTCATTGAATCTCAGTTCAACCCACTAACCACTTCCTACTGGATTCTGTAAATGTCTCATAGACTTTGTACAGGACTTACCAGTTTCTCCGTAGGCATCAAGTTAAATTGCAAGAAATTGTTGAAGCATTGAGCATTGCACATGCACAAGATGGGGGCACCAACAAAATTGAGCTAGGGCACTACATACATACAGACAGACAGACAGAACCAAAGCTTTGCATTTTATTTTTTCTGTAATCTTTCTTTCTGATTACATTAAACACAAATGAAATGTACTTGTGCAAAACACAAGATTTGATGTTCGATCACAAGAGTTGTGAAGCCGCATGGTGGCACAGGATTTACAAACGTGGTGCATGTTGGATTATAAATTTTTGTCAAAGTGGGCCGAGAATGGGAAGAAGTTACTGTAGCCTTAGACTGGAACTCTTGTGGTGAATGGGGTAGAAAATAGGGGTGTCTTATTTTAAATGGCAAAGTAAACTTAACAGTTAGTACTTATGAAAAAATGAAAATAAAAATAAAGGCATTTATCAATAAATCACAAGTAGCTGCTCAGCTACTGTAATATTCCATCTTGTAGATCATGTTATTTTGTCACTGTAATCCCTAAAGTCACAACGTTGATTTCCTTTTTTTTTTGGGGGGGGGGGTTGGAGAAGGTTGGGATTTTTGTTTAGGAGAGAAATAGAAAATAAAAATAAGGCATTTTCCAATCAGTCACAAGTATCTGCCCAGCTACCCTAACATTTGTTCTTGCAGTTCATGGTATTTTGTCACTGTAATCCCTAAAGTCACAAAAGTCAATTTCTCTTCTTTCTTTTTTTTTTTTTTGTCGGGGGGGGGGGGGGGGAGGAGGAGGTTGGGGTTTCTTGGTTTGTTCAGGAGAGTTTACCTAATGAGGTTAGCTGCTGGCAAGGGTGGAGGACCCTAGATGTCTTGTCTCTTTGCACTGTCTAGATTGTGTCAAGGGCAGCATTTAACAACAGTGTTTCTGGGAGTTAAAAAGTCTGCGCTGCATGGTCTACACACTACCATCTACCATGTCCCTGATGTTGTGTTAAAAAGATTAATAAATAAAAGTATGACGAAACTGTGGTTGAAAATTATTAGCCCAATTCCAGCCAGCACACCGATGTGCCCAATCTCCGCCTAATGAGGCCAGCTACATTTCCACATGAGTGCATTCAAACTGGCAGCTCTCATAAGAACTAGTCTTTATTGGCAAACACACAAAAAAAGAAACATTGGCAAGTCATATATCATTTTAAAAAGAGAAGAAAACTGTCTTCTTTTCTTTTTTGATACTTAAATCATCAACATTCGAGTAATTTAGCAGCTATAGCATTCAATAAAGTTTAAACAAATGGCTGCATTGCTGCCCTTAGCTACAGGATATTTTCATGAATTTGAAGGAGATTTCTTAGTGGCCTCTCTGGCGGTTTGTGCCAACTATGAGACATCCATTGCCTGGCCTGCTTCAGGTTAATGAATACTTAAAAAACTGAACTCGGTGAATATCAAAATACTTGATTTTTGAAACAGTATTCTAGCACAGTGATATTTGTTCACATATTATACGGCTTGAGGGTGATTGTCTAGTATCAATACTTTGTCGTGCTCAATTGTGTTTTTAATCTATTTGAGTGTGATATATATAACTGTCTGCCAAAATTTGAAATTTTTTTTTTATTTTTAATTGAGCCATCACAAATGTCATTACACAGTGTGTGTCCTACTGGTCATTCTCTCGTTGCCAAACTGACTGAAAACTCTCAAACTGGACCTGAGATGTGCTATGTTAGGCACTCTGCAGCTTTGTATGATCACCAGGTAGACCTTTTTATTTGGTAGTGACACCTTGCTTTTCCTCATCATCTACGTTTCTCCACGCCCGATGATATAATAAAGATGATACCAGATGGCAGTGATAAGGAGTGTGTGCCTGGAATGGATCACGTCTAGTGTTTGAACCAATGACACTTTCACACAGACAAGGAATATGTACTCTTATTTCATTATATTACTGTTGGTTTCTGCAGCTTTTTCATGGACAAAATTATACAAAGAAAAATGCATATATATATATATATATATATATATATATATATATATGAAATATGAAACCAAGAGTACATTTTGAATTTGTGATATAAATAGGTATGATGTAATACAGGCTTATCATAATTAATCAATGAGCAATACAGATTGTGCAGGTGTATGAAAATAATTGCAATTACTAATTAAATTATGAAAAATTAAATGTAAATTTGATTCATTACATATCGATTTTAATAACATTTCTTTTATACTTCTTTCAAAGGAAATCAGAAGGTTTATCTACTGAGGGAGTTCAGTATGAATTTCATAGGTCAGGTCTGTGATATCTAAGAGCTTTGTGTGTCAATAATATCCTAAGATTATTTGTAAATGAATATATGAAATATGTTACATGAGCATTTACATACAGGTGAATGAGGTTTATAAGGTGATCAGGAAGAAGTTTCATCAGTGAACTGACACAAGGACCAACCAGCTCGAGCTCGAAAAATGATTGAAATTTCTGACCACATTATTACTGTGATTGTACTGATATTATGTTGATATTATTTTGGTTATATGAAAGCAGAGAAGTATATCAGTGAATAGTTGGGGGAGGAAAAAAAAATCAGACACGTAAAAAGAGTTGTGAGCAGCAAAAGTTTAACGAGTAGGACAAATCGGCAACTCCATGTGATGCAGGCATTTAGCAGCCCTATTTTCATCTTCCTCAAATATTTGGGTGTACTAACTAACAGACAGAATCAAACTGCCAAGGAGGACACTTCAAAACTTTTTATTCTTTGATATTATATACCAAAGAACAGGTCTGAAGACCTTCAGACCTTTTTTCCCCGTCTGCTGTCAACTTAGCTGTTTCACAAACTTGTTGATTCTTCTCAGGGATACGAAAGGCAATAGCTTTGATTTTATATTTGTATCCTCTTCTGTTTGTTCCTTGTGCAAGTGGTTGTGCCGACAGTTCTGTTTTATACTTGATGAAAGCAAAGAAGCTCTATGTATGCCCTTTTTCTTCGTCGCGAGTGACAACATTGTATCTGAGTCATGTAGGCTCGTTTGATTTCATGTGAAGTGCAATTCTATCAACCCTTGCCGACAGAATATATAAAGTGAGGTAACCATTTCCAGAATGTACTTTACGCAATGTTTTCTGATGAGTACTGCGATTGTGATTATGATTATGATTGGATAAAAATCTGAGCTTTCAACCGTACCATCTTGAAGTGTGTGCAATGTTCTTGAGGACTACTTGCAACGCTGTTCCTCTCATAGCACAAAGAATGTTTGGTTGGGTGGTATTGCCTGGCAGTTACAAATGTTATGGAGAAATTGTTTTCATGGATGTGCTCTAACACTATGTTAGATGACTGTCATCAAGACAACTGAATTACCTTATGCTCATGCTCAGAGAGAACAAACACACACACAAAAAAAAAAAAATCACCATTGTCTCAACAGGAGTAGGTTTGTAGTAGAAGTAGATTGTGTTAATGTGTAATGTTGATGGAGAGAATCTATGAACTACCCAAAACATGATATGTTTTTGTGGTGTGCAGTTTTCCTTGATATTTAGCACTGTGCAATACTAACGAGAAAATCAGAACAATTTTGCAAATGCTTGAAATATCATTATGCTGTTCTAACTTAAGTCCATGCGAATTAATGCTATTATCATTGACCCTATTGGGTCCATGTTATTATGAATAACATGTCAATAATGTTTGCAGTCAAAGGCGTCATCATGTCAGAGTAAGAGCCAGAAGTTCATCTCACAAAAGTTACCATAACCTGGCACAATGAGAGAATAACTGTGGTATTAACACGTTCCATACTGAATTCTGAAATGTCCATAGACTCAATACGCACGCCACCAGGTTCCCGTAAGGAACGGGGTAAGAAGTGTGTGGCAGTCCTGAGGACATCAAATTATGAAAGGGAAGCTTTGTAGTGATACAGTAAGTATATCTCTCCTAGAAATATGATTTTATCGCTCTGGTGCTCTGTGTATTGCCCTGAATTTAGGAGAAGCAATTCCATCAGAAGTGGTGCAGTATGATATGTAAGTGTCTTGATGTGAAGGAGAACTTGAGAGATTTTTTTCCCCCACTCTTGGATCATCCAGAGACTGACCTACCATCATTCCAGAAGTGGTGCTCCCGCGGTCACAATAATCATTTTCACGTATATGTATGAAACAGGAAGCAGTCGCTATGTATGTGTGTATGCATATCTATAGCAATTCTATATGTAAGCCATTCCAAAAGCAGGTACCTGCAATAAACCATGAGAGCAATGTAATTGTGGATGTCCTTGATTGTAAAGTTGTGTAATTATGCAGTGGGTTATGTATGTTATGTGTATATGTGCATGTGTAGGTGTGTGTGTGTGTGTATATGTGTATGTATGTATGTATGTATGTATGTATGTATGTATGTATGTTTGAATCTATCAACCTATCTATCTACCTACCTATCTATCTATCTATCTACCTATCTATCTATCTCTCTACCTACCTGTCTATCTATCTATCTCTATATAATACCTTTATAGCAAATTTAATGAAAACATTGGAATAAATGTGTATACTGTGTAGTTAAGTAGATTTGATATTAAAATGGAGATATGTATGTAGATATATTTATGTAAATTAAATGAAAATATAGGAAGAGCTTGCAAACACATCCACATTAGTGCTGTCGAGCCTAACATTTGTGTAGGTACACATAGTTGGGCTATCATGAGTGAAAACAAACACAGGATGAAACCAAACTGTTTCATCAATTTAGTCAGTGCTGACAATTTCAGCAAAATCCTTGGTTTTGATTGGCTGAGATGCTCTGGTCTCGGACTGTTACCATGGTGATTGTCAGAGACTGACAACTTGTCAGCGCTGACTAACTTGATGAAACACGCCCCAGTTCTCTGCACTGGACGTGAAAGTCGTAAACTGCTGGGAAGCCAACTGAGAAGCCTTCATTGCGCCTCCTTAGCGAGTGGAAAGAGATCTAGATAGCGCCACCAACAGCTCGCTAACCTTAACAGAGCTTCATCTCCGGGTCGGAATATGTCGGGGAAGGTGTCAAGATCCTGTAAAATACCATGGATTCCACGTGGTCGTATGATGGATAAATAAACCAACCGTTTAACTTAAATAATCTTACCGCGCGTATAGAGTTTTGTGATAGTAATTAAACGGAATAAAGTTATGTCATGTCCCGACGATATTTTTTTTATTTCAACACTAAGCTCTCATGAAAATGTGAAGAGGTGGAAGATAGATAGATGGATAGATAGATAATAGACAGATAGAAAGATAGATAAATAGATAGAACGATTGATATAGAATCACGATAGATAGATAAATAGATAGATGGAACGATAGATATAAAATAATGATAGATAGATAGAAAGAACGATAGAGGAAGAACAAAAAAAAAAACAGCGAGAGAAGTGGAGATTAGACAATCTCGCTAAAATAATATGCAGGTAGCGGAGTAGTCGTCATACTCCAGATAACAATAATTAAAGGTCAAAGGCCTTTATGCTGGAGCGACCATTCGTATGACGTATCACAATTGCAAATGACGTATGAACGGGAAAGATTCCAATGAATTAGACCGTGTAGGTCAACGTGTCTAAACATCGTTGACAAAGGCTCAAGTTGAGGATATATAACATTCGTAAGTGATGGTTCCTGTACTCGCCCTATGCCTTTCTGTAGAATTTATTCAAATATTCTTCCTGATATTAAAGAAGCAATCCGGACCAGTGAAAAGTTGGTCTGAAAAGAACGAAGAGTAAAATTTTCTCAGCAAAACAGCGAAAATTTGTTCAAAATTGGATGAAAATAAAGGAAGTTATGAAATTGTGCAGATTCGATAATTTTCACAAAACAATTCTTGAACAGTCGATATGAATATGCAAATAGTGAATTGATGATGTCATCCACTCACAACGTGCTATATAGTTTGTACATAAGATTTTGAAATTTCCAGTTTTCTGTTCAAACGCAATTATGTCATCTAAGATCCTGATAACTGACTGATTGTTATTTTCAGGCTGTTGAGGCAGGAAAAAAAAATCCTCTTTACACTATCATGGCAGAAAAATGAATTTTCGATACTTTTTCTACACGATCAATGGGAAATTGCGAGGTGATGACATCATTAGCTCACTCATATACATAATCAAGTCAACTGTTCGAGAACTGTTTCGCGGAAATTGACAAATCTTCAACATTTTGTAACTTCCTTGTGTTTTTTTACCCCATTTCTAACCAAATTTTCGCTGTTGTGCTTGTCATATTTTTATCTTCCTTCTCAGTCTAAATTTAATCTGGACCGTGATAATTCCCCTTAAAGCGAAGGAGGATTTCCTAAGATAAACTTCGCGCGTGATACCATCTGGAAAGAACACGATTTTTCTTTCACCTCTCTGACACTGGTAGACCAACTTGCACAGTTACTTCCGATTTATGGCTAAAGCAGCACCGCAAGGCGCTCTAAATGTTGTCTACCAATATCTTGCCACCCCCTCCCCCACATACACTTTATCATTACCAAACTGAAGTTGTGTGAAGACCGTTTGGGTGTGGTGAGTGTAGGCTTAGGTAGTATTGAACGAAACATTGTATAACATTTGCCCTTTCCTTGTTTCAATGGTCAATGAATTGTGTTATTAGGATATTGACTCCCCGTCCAGGAATACACATGACGACAGTGTACGCCTTCCTTACGTAATTATGCGGGCAGTTTTGATTCACCGTAATAATGTTTACCCCGATGTTGATCCCAATACACACGAGGTCATTTCATCGACTTCTCGGATATATGGGCAATATTTCAAAGCCAAAGTCCTATTGGTTATTGAATGTACATCACTGCTCTAGTTCGATCTCTTGTTTTTCACTCTTTTTCTGCTCCGTCCTGTCGAGAAGAGAGCAGCGACCGCATCCGCAAAATGTCCTCCATGTTCGATGCGGCTACGTGTAGTCGACAGGTGCGCGAGTTGCGATTTGTCCGGTGTTTGGAGTTCACGCCCTTACCTGTAAGGCGGAAAACTAATTCCCGGACTGTTCCCGGATTACATCTTAATCCAGATGCGGTGACTTGCGCAGACAGAAGAAAATCACTGAGACAAATGGTGGTACACTCTGGCGATTAGGAGACATCGACCCGCTTTAAGAATGTCATCATAGGGCATCATGCTAAGTGAGGCAATCTCAAGGCTATTATCACTCGACAAGTTCATTCTTTTGTTGTTGATGTCTTAAGAAGTGTTTTTTTTTTAAACAAAACATTATGCACTTTTTATGATTTCGAGAACAATTTCAATTTGATAAGTTCTTTTCAAAAGCATAACTGTATAAATTATAGTGTTATCAAGTTGTACAAAACAACAATATGCATTGCTTAAAGTAAATAGTTTTAATAACATTTACATCTCGACAAGCTGATTAAAAAAAAAGCTAATGAGTTTGAGAGTTTCATCATTCAGTCAATTGAGGGGCTACATAACGAGAACGGAGATGACTTGAAATGTGAATGAAAACGGCATGTAACTGTATGTAACATGCACGGTGTAATATTTTTGCAGGAAACAACTGAGTGTAATAAGTTTCACAATGCGACAGGTGTTAATCGATTCAAGTGTATTGAACGGGAACAGTATCTGTATTGTGAGTTCACTATGACAAACAATTATTATTATTATTATTATTATTATTGTTATTATTATTATTATTATTATTATTATTATTATTATTATTATTATTATTATTATTATCATCATCATCATCGTCATCATCATTCGCTGAGTGATGTGGGCCTACTACAGACTTTGTGTCAAAATAACGTGCTCCGACCTTGGCCAAAATATATAAATCTACATACGAATATGTAAATAGGTAAAAGAAAACATTTCTAAGGACAAATGTATAAAAAGAAATGAATATATATATATATATATATATATATATATATATATATATACGTATTATATAATCTGTACACATCTATGAACAATGAGGTTGAGAAAGAGATATATTATAGGGGTTAATAGATGGCGATATATAGGAGGATCTCTAGGAGTGAAGGGAGAGAACATTGCCTTCTTTACTCAGATGACGCATTGTGCACGAAGGTGCGCAGGCTAATTGCTACTGAAAGGAGAAACCGCAGCATCTACCTTGTTAGTGATGAGTTGGGCGGTGTGCAGCGGCCGTGTTCGGTCTCCTGTCACATCCGTCTATACCCCTGGCCGCAGACTGTATAGGTGCGGAGAATGCCGCAGCGGATCAAGCTGGGCGTCATCGCCGCCGACCGACGGAGCCCGGGCGGCCCGTGGTCCTTGCGGAGTGCCGATGACTGGCGCTGTATTGTCATGTTGTGCTTTGTTTTGTTTTGTTCTGTTTCTCCCCTTTTCTTGAGATATTTCATCACGTCACCGTATCCAATATATGATGCACTTCTTTTTGTTATTTTCGGCTATCACTCATTCAAGCTTTGCGTGAGACATAACTTTCCTCCTTTTTGGCGAAATGGTATTTGCACAAAACGGCAAATGCTTGACTCATAAACTGCACCATGACTGCGGTATGATTTCGTGGGTGATGTGCGTTATTCCGACGGTTCGTTGTTCCCAAACACACAAAATCCCTTTCGTTAATCCGAAAATGAAGCGGGGTTCGTTCATCCGAAAATTTGTGACGTTATTCCGAAGATTCGTTAATCCGAAAATGAAATAACGATTGTTACTCTGACAATTGAGCAATCTGTGGCCAAAATAGCTCATCCTGATGATGATGTAGAAGAGTGGGAAGGGTGGCATACGGAGGAGGATGAGGAAAAACACTTTTTTTTTTTTCTACATCACTAACAAATTTACAATTACGATTGTATTCCAGTTCGTCAATAAATATGAATATCATGCGGGTATGTCTGTGTGTGTGTGTGTGTGGGTGTGTGGATGTGCGTGTTTTCATTCATTTTTAACGGTATTTTGTCACTAAACAAAATTAATTTCATATTTGGAATTACGAACCTCGTTTCCTTTTCTGATTAACGAACGTTATTTTGTTTTCAGATCAACGAACCTTCGGGATAATAAACCTTATTTCATTTTCGGGTTAAGGAACATTCGAGATAACGAACTTTATTGCATTTTCGGAATTTTGAACATTCGGAGTAACGAATCTTATTTAATTTTCGGATAAACGAGCCTTCGGAAAAATGAACTGAAGCGATTTCGTTGTGACAAGTAATAACCATCTTTCTGGAAAAGGTCGACTTTGTATTTACCTATTCAAATATCCTCCCTATAAACAAACGAACAGATGAACAACCTTTTTATGTACTATTTTCGTAGATCGAATTATTCATCGGTACTTCCGTAAATGTTGAAAAAAAGGTTAGTAATTATAATAAGCATGATAATGGTAGTAATTATACCAGGGAGGTATAATTCTCTTCCCACCTCCCTGATTATACTAACGGTAATGAATAGTTACAGTGATAACGATCTTAATGATAACAATAATGTATAATTATATTCATCGCCACTCCTGTTATTTCAAGCACTGTACTATTGATTGCCATCATTGTTGCCAACATCACCATTATCATTTTTCAGAAAGCCTCCTTAACGTGAACAAAGAAATCACAAATGATTAAAAATCTTGCTTTATTGTTTGTTTGTTTGTTTGTTTGTTGTTGTTGTTTTTTTTTTGTTTTGTTTTGTTTTTGTTTTTGTTCTGTCGAGAAAAGACATTGCATAATTATTGCATTTAAGCTTCCTGGAACCGAAGAGGCACTAGCAGCACCTATTCATCCTTTGGTTGTGTAAAAGCAAACAAATCAAACACGAACAAACGGGGAAAAAAAGAACCGAAAAGAAGACAACAGCAGAAAAGAAAAAGAGAGGTCGAGCTAACGGAGTTCATCAAACCGCCGACTCTCATCGCTGATTTGCACGAACGCGTTTGAATCTTACTACAGGCGCAATGTCCGGACCGACTGTGACCGATCATTGTGGTCGCTTTTGCATTTTCCTGCTGCTCCTGCTGCTACTATACACAACTAGTGCATCTGGGGGCGGTGTGTACGATGCGTTCTCCAAAGAGGAGTTGAAGCTCGCCGACTGATAGGTGATGCATATTTATTAAGTGAGGCGAAAATGAACGCCGCCGCGGACACCTTGAAAGCGGAGTTTTTGGTGGGAATAGATGGACACTTGAGCAGACGGCAGGCGACAGTGGTTGAAGAGGATGTGGCGTCCCTGGTTTCTCCTTCTGACAATAACGTGTGACGCACCTGTCATCCTTTGACTCCTTCCCGCGTCTTGTCCGTCCTCGTTTTTTCTCATCCTCCAACGCATCCCACGAGCTGTTTTTCTTGTTGCTGTTTTTTCTTCTTCTTTTTTTGAATTTTTCATTAAAAAAAAACCCCAAAGAACAAAAAACGCGGGCTTTGCTCTCACTCTTGTGTGTTGATATCGTCAACATCGCGGCCTCTTCGTTCTCATCAGCAATACCAGTTTTGAGATTATTAGGATGGTATAGTTTTGGTAGAAATGGGGATTCATATTTCAACCTTTTTTTGCGTGATAATTATAAACCATAATAAGTCTGAGAGGAATTCAAACTTTATTTGATGAAAGTCGCTTATGAAATGGCTGAGATATCCAAAAACGGAGAGGTCCTAGTAAAAGGTTTGACACACCGTTCATTATGACCACTTTGTTTCACTTTGCTTTTGGATATCTCAGCCATTTCAAAACCAATTTTCATCAAATAGAATTTGAATTCCTCTTAGAATTGTATGATCTTGAATATTCAATACAAGTGGTTTCTAATTTTCTCGCAAAAAAAGTTAAAATCTGAATCCCCATCTCAACCAAAACTATACCATCCTTTAAGATATTGCAATCGCCCATGGCAATCAGTTAGGTATGTATTCGTATGATCGCCCTCTTCGTTATCGTTAGCAATATCAGCTTTGAGATTAATTGTTAAGATGTTGTAATGGCCCATGGTAATGATGTCGGTACTCGTATGGCTGTCTTTACTTCATGGTCGTCGTTGTCATCATCATCATCATTCCCATCATCGTGGTCAGCATCACTTTCTCTAAGTTCAGTATTCATGCTTTCACAGATTTGACTCATAACATTACCAGAAATGCCATCAGTTTCGGTCATATATCATCATCAATTTGCGGCAAAATCATTATCGAAACTAAGAAATAGCATGATCTTTAACATGTTTGACTAACTACCAGGGTTTTACTCATTATTTCTTCTTTATTATAGTGTCACTACTACTTTCACTCGTACTTGGGTGTATTTTATATTCTCAGCCCCCCCCCCCCCCCCAAAAAAAAAGAGGGGGAACTGACACCTGTATATACTATGTGTAATTCAGCTGGTATATCGACATGGTCACTCTCAGTAAGTTTGTTAGATATTTGTCTGAGACATACCTGATGCAATGTACCCGAAACACATACACTATTGGTAAAAGAAGTTGTAATCAACCAGTCACGATGATGGAGATGTAAAAAGAAAAAAAAATCATGAATTAGAAAGCATTATGATGATGATTCTAAAGCGCACCCTTTGTTCCTTATGATGTATCATGAGTTATTTTTCATTAATCCTTCTTATTTTTCCTTTAGCGGACAAAAATATCAATGCGAAAATTTCAAACAAGCAAAAGTGTGGTTTGAGAACTGTCGCACGCAGATATCAAATTACCGTCATCACTAGCAGAGGGACCAATTTTACCATGCAATTTATTCAAATTGAATTCATGGTTCTTTCGCAAAAACATTCTGTCACGAATATCATTCTGCAAACCTCGAATTAAGCTTCCTTGAGGTTTGCCCGAGGCTCGAACGACCCAGGAGCAGCTAATGCACGTCAAGCACAATTCCATCCACAGAAACAGAGACTGAAAGAGGCAGACAAAATAAGCAATTCAGTAAAAAAGCGTCTGAGCAAGAAATATTGTGAATTTCATTGAATACTCTTGAAACCGACTTGTGAGCTCGAAAGGATGTTTCATTATGTATTATACGTGTCACAAATAAATACAAATCAAATCAAATCAAATCAAATCAAATCAAATAAAATCAAATCAAAATGATTAAATCAAATCAAATCAAAACAACTGAAAGCAAAACAAATCAAATCAAAACAAATCAATAGCATATAGACTTTTGTAGATCATATCTTTTGAAACGATTTCATATCAAGACGTTCCCCCCCCCCCCCCCATTTTTATACTAATTTCACAATTCGAGTTCATCGAAATCCTAATGAAAGAACTAAGCATGCCCCCCCCCCCCCGAAAGTGGTGATCAGACGACATATCCTATGACTGTTTCATCAGACCACGGCGGGGCATTGATTGGATGTCACCATGGCAACTGACATAGCTGTGAAGCTGTCAGGCGTGGTGTCTGTCATCTTCGCACGGGAACGCGGAGGAGGACGAGCATCAGGACCATGTCGTTACCATGGATACTACATCCAGCAAACCGTGGCTAGATACACAAGGAGACAGAGAAGACGAGAGATTTGGTGATGATAAAAGAATCCTGCGGTGAACCCATCAAAATAACCCCAGTATAACACGCTCATGTCTGCACTTGACATCGAGAAAGGCCAGAACTGATAACATCTTGAGTCCCAATCTTACCACTATAATACTCGCATCGAGAAGTCGTGATAGCAAAATCATTGTTTCACATGATTATCTCTGCCTACTTGATTGTGGATATACATTGTGTATTGGAAATGTCCATGCATGCATATAACTGTCACTGTTTTCAATTTTTGAATCATTTCAAAGTTTTGTTTTAGCTTCTCAAACTGCCGGTGTTTACCAGCTCAGTCAAATTCCACACACATCTGCATTCAATGTTAATTCGAGATTGAGCGAAAAAGTGATACGTGCATGGTAGTAATGATCACCCTTATTGTTACGTCAATATGGATTTAGAACATGACGTCACCTAACATCAATACTAAAGTCCACGTTCCTTCACAATTACATAACAGTGACCCTTGTGTAAAATCATTGTTATGTTCTAAAGGTGCATTTTGCTGGGTTAATGTAAAAATACCAACTAACATGAGCAACTTATATTAACATGAGCAACTTATATTATTGTCAATATAACGAACGTTCTGTTTTGGATTTTCCCCCATATGGATGTTATCAACACCTCGATCATAATTATTTGTACACGGTGTTGCGTTGTGACAGCGTTTCATGAACATCCGGGTTCTTTTTGGACTTGTGCCAAGATGATGACTCGTGAATAACTATAGATTACGTGAACATACACATGCCATTATACGAATCACTGGATTGCACATTTATGAATCACTTATACACATCAAAGAGGATGCAACTGCTCCTGAGATTACATCAGTGTTTTTTAAGCTTTGTATAGACATATCACCCTCGTTTCATAATAGTTCTTATCTCCCGCCTGTATTTACGATCTATCTTAGGTTAGTATACGTATATTCCGTTTTCTCTCGTTCCCGGTTTCTCTCTCTTTCTGCCTCTTTGTATACCCCTCCCCTTCTCTCGCTCTCTTCCAAGATCACATGACCCTGATGGTGAAAACGCTGCGAGCTCGTATAATGCTAATTAACTAGGACTCACGGATGAGATCCGCAGCTCCAAAATGTCGCCCGTTATTCCCTCCCACTTCCTTAAAGCATGACAACATGTACTTGGCTGCGATACAACAATTATTCACTGTCATTAAACCGTGTCTCATCGCCAACCCTGGGATTAATAGGGAGGATTTTTTTTTCTTTGCCCTTTTTGGTTCTTTGGTATGCATTTGTTGTTTTTTGCCACCCCGGATCCCTCGAAGTTTTTTTCGCTGCATCATGCTCATTCTATACCATTTGTTCGATTTCCGTTCCGGTCGACCGGGGTACCATCCAAAGAAGTAGGCTAACTTCCCTCGAAGGTCAGGTAACGAAAACCCTTTATCATATCGTAAATTGCAAGAGATAAAAAAACAGAAGAAGAAGACGAAGAAATAATCACCACAGATCAATTAAACTGGATATCTATCACCAGGAAGTACTTTTGAAATGGCGGATGCAATTTAAATGTCTTGCCATAATTGGTATTCAATGTCATTTTAGATGAATCGATTGTCAAAGACAGATAGCGAATTGTAATGCTTAAAGGGGCCCTGAAATCCAAATGCATGTTGATTTGTGTTGATTTATGATACCCTCAACATCACTTTTGCGGTGAAACAAATATCTAGAAACATTCCATATATTTTTAATGATATTTTTTCTTCTATTTTTCTTCAGATTACTTGGGAACGCCAACAAAAAATCCTTTTCAAACCAATATTCTTGAGATGACCTCATCTGTCAATCATTGCTAAAGTACTGAAATGTTTAACAAAAAACATTGGAATGCACCTTCCCTCGACTCAGCATAACTTCCATGTTTCTGTCATATTAATGTGACTAACAAAAGACATGGCGAGGGAACAAGATATTCGTTTCACCACAAAAGTGATGTTGAGGGTATCATAAATCAACACAAATCAACATGCATTTGGATTTCAGGGCCCCTTTAAATAATTATACAATACATTTCAGTCGATAACGATGCCACGCTGAGATTTTTCAGTGTCATAGAAAATTTCTAGGACGGCACAGAAAAAAAAAAACACCATAAGAAAGAAGAAGACCATGCAATAGGAGAAAAAACAAAACAAAACAAAAGAAATCTTAGAAAGGAATATCTAAATAATCTAAATCTTAATAATTTTAACATAAACTTTTACAAAGAAAGAATGTAGAACGAGGATGATAACTTATAAAGAATTAGTAAAAGAAAACAAGAGAACAGAGTGGAAAAAAGAATGAGAAATAAGAAGTAGAAGACGAGCAGTGCAAGTTATGTAATGGTTTCACTTTGATAGTGATATGTGATAACAATCAATGTTTTAAACACTCTTTAATACACGTCAGACATGAGACATGTATTGCCCTTTTCCCATGGATGAATTTCTTGTTCTGGCCAGATGTACATATAAATCGTCATCTTCTTCCAGGAAAAAGGTCAAACTGCTTTTCTATGACACCGCCCTCGTTAATCTTGTTTATATTTCAACTTTTTATAATTCGTGGTATATAGCTAAAACACTGAAATCCCAATGGAATCACTTCGGTAATTGTAGGCCTACACTTGATTTTCTTGTCTTTGTTGTTCGTTTACAAAGCATTTAACACATTGTTTACAAAGTTCACTTATGTCGTTTGGCGATGAAAACCAAAAGAAAAAGCAAATACCTCCATGCTCTTTGTCGTTATACCTGTTCCGTGAGCTTTCTCACCGTGTTGACAGGTAATAACCTTTCATACAACCGCAATGTTTCCCCTCGATGTTTGATGCGAGGTATGACCAATGTTTAACCCCTTTGTTTTAATTGCACATTTTATTACACTCAACGTCACCATTTTCCGACCCGGTAACCGCCTGACTCCGGCCCCAAAACAAAGGAAATAAAAATGAAATAAAAAC
Source organism: Diadema setosum (assembly GCA_033980235.1). Classification (NCBI taxonomy): domain Eukaryota; kingdom Metazoa; phylum Echinodermata; class Echinoidea; order Diadematoida; family Diadematidae; genus Diadema; species Diadema setosum. The sequence goes on along the minus strand of CM067066.1, from coordinate 20,428,959 downwards.
TGAAAAAACGAGACGAAATAGAAACAAAGACCTGACATTAAGACTTTGGAGGTGAATATAAGACTTCAAGATTTCAGATTATTTATTTTCTCATATTATCTATGTTGTTGGTTGGTTAGTTTTTGTTGATTTGCCACGTTTCACAAAATGAGTGTCGGACACGCCAGACAAAGACTGACCTCACCAACTGAACTCTCGTTTCTTACGTGTCTCTATACGACTGTATAGCTGCCCAGGCGTCCCTCTCTCTCCCCCCCCCCCCCCCTCTCCCTTTTACGCGGTCACTGCCCCTCCGAATAATCAATTTGACAATATTAACAGAAATGAGGTAATTTGACGTCACGAGATGTGAAGGTGAATCAGTTGGCTTTGTCTCTACCTATTTTGGTCGACCGCAAAAACCTTTGACGAATTATACCCCCTCCCTCGATCTCTGAAAGGATGGGACGGCGAGTCCGCGCCAAAGAAGGAAGGAAGGGATGTGATGAGATGTGAGGGGGAGACCTTGCAAAAATCCGAATGAGACTGACCCCCGCAGTGGCTTCAGCCAAGTTTAGCGAACAAAAATAGCGGTAGCCCGTCCGTGAGCTAACGTTTTGCGTCCGACCGTCTGGCATGAGAAGGAACAGGAGAAAGGGGGGGGGGGGGGGTGGAGTGGGGAGAGGTAGTAGCTGAAGAGGATGCACTTTGGCAAATGACACCTGTACTTACTAAGGGCTTGGCCTCGTCAGGAAGGGGTGGAGGCATGAAGGGAGGGGCCACTGGAAAGAGGGGCCACTTGCCCCTCCCGTCTCGGATGGTTCCTGACGCGGCGGCTTACGATGTCGTTAATGGTGTCGTGACTAACACTATACTAGCCAGGCTCGGAGCCAAAACAACCGTGCCCTCTTCCTTCTTTGTGGCTACTCATTTTAACGAAGTAGCGACATTCAGGGTACAACCGAGGGCGTAGAAATACATGGTGTAACTTCCTGCGAATGGATTTCAAGCGGCTAGTATGTTTTCTCGTTTTCTTACTTTTTTTTTAAATCTCGCGGGGGGGGGGGGGGGAAGCAAGGGCAAGACACTTTTTTTTGGGGGGGGGGTAGAATTACAGCGTGAGAGTAAAAGATCCATTGATAGTTACGGAATTAAATTAGATCCACCCCCGCTCTATATTGGGATTTCCCACGTTATGATCCCATAATAAAAAAAAAAAAAGCAAAGAGGCAATGGTGTGTAATTGACAAGGTGTTAACATTGAATCATGACATAGTTCTCACCACCCATACAGCCCTAATCTGGTGCAGAGATCTAACTAGTAAATTTAGAAAACCCCCACTTCATGTCCAGGCTGACAAGATTCATGGAACGCAACCAAACGAACAGAGCATTTTACAGTGTTCTTATGAATCAGACAAATTAAAAAAAAAAAGGTTACAGAATCTTTAACCCTCACATGTTTTCACACAACAGTGTTATAAGTCACAGTTACTTAATAAATGTATATCAAAATAATGTGATGTTCATTTCGTTTATTTCATTTGCAACAAAATGTAATTGCAATAAAACATATGAATATATATGTACATCATGTCACAAAATCAGTACAATAATGTATTCAAGGAAAATACTGTGAACTGAAATAAAATAAATAATTACTTAAAAAAAAAAGATTCTAATGGTTTGCATACAATTATTTTACGAGAAATATCCTTGAGAGCGTTTTGTGAGTGTTGAAAGGGACTTGCAATCGTTAAATCATTACCGGAAGTGGAGTTTATGACGTAACAATTAACAATCATCAAACTGAAAGGGAGAGTCACGAGGAGATGGCATCATAACCTAATCCTATTCAGCTATAACTTTTTCCTTGTCCAATTCCAATATTTTTTTCAACTCTGTTTATAAAACATAACACGCAACGACGATAACACAAACAAGTATCCTCTTGAGTGTCTTTACTACCATTATCATCATCATCATCATTTTCATCGTCATCATCACCGTCATCATCATTATCATAATCATCATTATCATTATCAGTATCATCATCCTCATCATTATCATTATCATTATCATCATCATTATAATTATCATTATCATAATCACCATCATTATTTTCATCATTATCATCGTCATTATCATCATCATCATCATCATCACCATCATCATCGTCATCATCATCATCACCATTATTATCATCATCATCATCATCATCATCGTCATCATTATCATCGTCATTATTATCATCATCATCGTCATCATTATCATCGTCATTATTATCATCATCATCGTCATCATCACCATCATTATCATCATCATCGTCATCATTATCATCATCATCATCATTATCACCATTATTATCATCATTATCATCATTATCATCATCATCACCATCATCATCGTCATCATTATCATCATTATTATCATCATCATCGTCATCCTTATCATCATCATTATTATCATCATCATCGTCATCCTTATCATCATCATTATTATCATCATCATAATCATCATCGTCATCCTTATCATCATCATTATTATCATCATCATAATCATCATCGTCATCATTATCATTATCATCATCATCATCATTATCATCATTATTATCATCATCATCCTCACCAGCCTCCTCATCATCATTATCATCCTCATCCTCATCATAATCATCTTCATTACTGTCGTCTCCTTGAGCAGACATGAGGTAATCATTAAAACCATCATCCCTGTTACCAGTTCACCACCAGGTTCAACAAACCATTATTATCGTCACCAGCATCACACTGCTCATCGTCACAGTCATTATCGTTTCCATCACCCCTCAGCCAACGACATGTAAAAACATCGTCAACCAATGTAATGTTTTTCTCGGCCGCCATTGACATCGCCATCACTTCCGTCATCATCATCGACATCGCCGTCACCACCTCACAAAACACCATCCCTCAGGAGGATATAGAGGTGTATCAGAGAAGTTTGACAATGTGCCTGCCATAAGGGGAGATAAGAGTGGAGTTAGGATGCGATGCCTCGTAAGAGGGAAAGTTCGGCGGAAGTTTTGCATCTATCTTGAGGAGGACATAGATGGAGCGGTAGGAGACACCACATCGGAGGTGGTACTGTGGGAAGAGGAGGACGTTTCCGAAGGTCTGGGTATTCTAAATCTGTCTTGCCTCTTCTTTCTCGTCTTACGGTTTTGTTCTCTGATAGATATATTCTATCGTTTCTCCCTCCCTTTTTTCAGGAGTGACCTCATGTTATCAAAGATTTGGAGAATAGTCATTATTTCAAAGATGTTCCCAAAACTAAATCGTCACATAGAAATGCACTTTTCCAGTAATTTTCAGCTTAAAAAAGTGCACCTATTCATCATTTCTCTCTCTCTCTCTCTCTCGCTCTTTCATTTGCTTTCGTTGCTTTAACCATGACCCCCTATAAACTTCTGATAGGACAGAATGCCACGGGGCCAACAGTTAAGAGCTCCATCCTAACATGATGGTCATATCATAATTATCTTCGAGCAAATTTTCTTGCTCCTGTGTTTGGTGTGTGTGTGTATGTGTGTCAGTATGTGCGTGTGAACGTTCACGCGTATATTTCATATGTGTGTGCGTGCATGTGTGCGATATGAATCTTGTGAGTCTGCATGAGTGTGTTATGAATGAAGGGCATTGTTAAGGGCCACGTTCATGAGTGTTGTATGAATTCGACGAAATCTGAGCAGCAGACAGCGAGTTTGAATGTGCTCTGGGTCATTGACCTAACGCTACTAGTCCAATCATGGCAGCTTCGCATGAGAAAGGCAAATCTCCCCACTTCCTTATGAAAAAGTGAATCGGGATTGTGTGTAACGGACAGGTCCGTGAAAAGACCAAACAAGAAGAACTTGAGATAAATTATCATGCTCTGCAGGCCCCATAGCTTTTACGTCTTGTTCCGCGGACAAAAATATATATATATATATATTATATGTATTAATAAAAGACAATGGTCTGTTCAGCTTCTTTGTGAATTGTTTTCATTCCGTAACACTATTATATGAATCGTCGTTTGGTTATTTAAAGGAAAACTTATTCAATTTAAACCATGTCGAAAATATTTGTTTTCCTAGCCTACTAGAGTTGAATCATTCTCACAGTGCACTGTACTGTCATTCAAGCCAAGCGGATTGTCGCAAACTGCTGCTGTTTGGGTGTTAAAATCGAAATCACGTCTAGACGGAGGCACTGTTCCTTTAAAGGGGAGTTATTCCGTACAATTACTGTGGATTGATAGAACGCAACAATCTTAGTAGAACACGATCAATGAAGTTTTGAGAAAAAACCAATCAGTTCAAAAGGTATGAGTTTGTAAAGCTTCGGGGCAGCCATCGCTGGATGAGAAGACTACAACATTACGTGACGTCACGGTAGAGCAAATTAACGATACTCGGGGTAAAGAAAAGAAAGTAAAAGAGCAGTACGCATTGACTCGCCTCTTTTGGAAAATAAAAAGCAAGGGAGAATAATATTACCCTTAACGCATGTCAGTAACAAGTCAAAGGAATGTGTACTTTTCACAAAAATGAATTTTTATGGAATTCTCTTTATGCTTCTTTCATATCGCTGTTCTGCAGTAACGTCGCAAAGTGGGTAGTCTTCTCATCCAGTTATGAAGGCATAACTTTTGAACGGATCGTCCAATTTTCCTCAAACTTCATTGATCATTTGTGTTCTATTAATGTTGCTGCATTCACTCAATCCACATGCAATGTTTTCTGGGTTGAACTTTTCCTTTAAAGTGAACTTGTCTTCCAAACTGTGACATCAGCAGAAATTCGTTGAATCAATAGTGTAATGCTGGTGCCACCAGCAATCATGAACACAGAGACTGTTTCAAAATGTCTGCCTCTGGCTGTCGAAATGAGACATTGTCTTCATAACATTGATACAGCTTGCCTTTGCTGAGGTCAAATGAACTTTATTCGCCATAATTGTGCAGACATGACTCAAAAGGAGGAGGTGAGATTTCTGAAGGACTCCAGATAAAAAAGGGGAAAATTTTATGTATCTGAAACATTTTCTTTCGCATTATATTGTTAAAACATATTGAGACTGCAGACAGATTTTGTTGTCTTTGGTTTTGTCTGACATTTTTTTTTTCCATATCAACCCCTTACTTCTTACCCCATGGTGTCTCTATAATATCCCTGATAAATGAGCAAGTTATGTCTTCAACATGATGAGCTCATATTTTGAAAGGGTGATTAAATGTATACAGCTGCGACAGAATTATGTATCATGCAGTAGAATGTACCTACAGTTGTCTTAGAAGGATATTATTAGTCAGAACAAATCAGCCTCAAGAACAAATCCAGGATGTGTACGTAATGCAGAACAACGCAAAAGTTCATCCATTTCTTTCATTTCCCGCTTCTTAACCGGGGCCAAATTTCACCGAGTGGCGTTGAGACTCTGTGGGCACAGCTGATTGGCTGTTTTCTGTAGTTACCATAGCAGCTTCAATTGTTTCAGTCTTTTAGGAATGAGGCCAACAAGGCACTCGATGGTTTTACACTTGGCACGTTCTATCGTGAAAACTAGCCGCAGGTTAAACATCGTGCGAGTGGAGACGAATTGAAAAGAAGCAAACTGCAATTGATTTAACGAACGATAATAAATTAAGATAGTGATAAGATGTCCCTCAGAGAAGTAAAGTAAATAGGGGTTATAAGGTTCGCAACTGATTTACTGACGATAAAATATATTCATTTGTATGATTATCTACTGAAGATTCTATTTACATGTGTTTTGCAGACAGAGGATCTATCGCGGAGGCAGATCGGGGCCTTATCAAAACGTTCGAGTAGTTGCTCATCAAAAAGGGTCTGCGTGTATTCAAGAAAATAGAACTGGGTGGAGCTCGTTGAATCCGCCTCTTGGTCCACCTTTGTTCGCAGCTGTCCGCAATTGTTCCTGATGGCATATAATGATAATACCGATCGCTCTGATCGGTCGTATGTGAACTTTGCACGTGACACACGAGGCACTGCTGCGAACTCCAGACGACAGATCTCTCGCGCGCAAACCGTGACAAAGTGCACCTTCACTCAGCGACACTTGTGCCATCTCGTTGCAAATATCTAGGGGTGACTCGCGATCACATGGTCACACTGCGTCGGTACATTACGAAGGTCATTATGTTGCTGTTGTTATCGTGTGTTCTAAGGATTTTTTTTTTTTTTTCAATGCGGGGAAGCTGGGGTTTTACTATTGTTATCCTACTACCTGCGGAGGGGGATGAAGAAGCGGGCAGCAGCTACGATAGGGTCTGCCCCGAGTCATCGTCGGCTGATGAGGTATGTTAGGAGAGACAGGTCGTGCGTGGAAGTCAGGACGATGTGACTGGCTGCTCCCCAGTGGAGCCAGGGAGATTAATCCCGCGACGCCGAACCTCTTCACCTTCCCAGGAAAAAAAAGGGGAATAATTAATGACTTGTTGGCATCGGGCAACATGACTCGTAATGTGAGTAAAGCTCGAGCACAGTCAGTATAATTTCTTCTGGACAAGTTTCCGGCGGGGACCCCTGGTCGTATAGTTGTATATTCAGGAGAAAGAATAACGTAGAAATAGTGATCCTTGATAAATCTAATAAGCGCAAAGAAAATAAACAAAACAATTGAAATTAGAAAGGACAAAAATTATGATTACGATGATAATGATGTTGATGATGGTGATTATGATAATGATGATGATGATGATGATAATGATGGGATGATGGTGATGATGATGATGATAATGGGATGGTGATGATGATGATGGTGATGATGATGATGATGATGATGATGATAATGATGGGATGATGGTGATGATGATGATAATTATGATGATGATGATAATGATGATGATGATAACAATGATTAATGAAGAAGAAAAAATACCACCTGACATCCTAATTGTGTAAAACCAGGGTACTTTCCCCACCTCCCTGGTAAAACACATAAAAGATAAAGAGACAACTGCACTCACACACACACACACACCATGGATTTGATGGTGATGATGATGATGACGATAATGGAATGGTGATGGTGATGATGATGATAATGATGATGGTGATGATGATGATGATGATGATGATGATGATGATGATGATGATAATGATGGGTGATGGTGATGATGATGATGATAATGGGATGGTGATGGTGATGATGATGATAATTATAATTATGATGATGATGATGATAATGATGATAATAATGATTAATGAAGAAGAAAAAATACCACCTGACATCCTAATTGTGTAAAACTCAGAAAAGAAAAAGAGACAACTGCACACACACACACACACCATGCATTTATTAAATAAACTTCCTCTGAAAGGCGAAATCCCATATTAGATTTCACTCTTTTGTTTCTCATTTCCTTTCCATTATCGTTATTTTCTTCTCTTTTGTTTTCTCATTATCCTCAGTTGAGTTGAGATGAGCTTATTCATTTATTTGGTGACACGATACTTGCTTCTACGACAATTATTGTTCCGATCTTATTTTCTCCAAGGCGTATAGTTTTAGAGTTAGGGTTGTGATATGGTTTTAAGTTCAGCTTGATGCGGGGATTAGGATTAGGGTTATAGGGACATGTTTGTTGGTATAATTTATGTTTGGCTTAGCGTGTAGATATTTCATGGGAGCAATAATTATTGTTGCAGGAGCAAATATCATGGAACCTATTCATTTAACCACGATCAAAACCGTTGCCATCAGCTATAAGCTGTTTTTCAGCAAGGCCGTGAAATGATAACATATGATAACAATAACAAAATTCCACAAAGAAATAATGCAATCAAGAGAATACAACTTGAAAGATACAAGATAATCAATACAAACGAACGCAAAAAAAAAAAAAAGATCTTCAGGAACCTTCCCTTCACTTTTTCCCGCGCTATTCTTGTTGGCCATCGCATGTGATGTGCTTTTCCGCATTTCATTCTCTCACCGGTGTCTTCTTTAACTACGTATAGCTATGGGAGAGACAGTTTAAAAGACTGCAATGAAAATAAATGAACATGATTCAAATCAATTCAATGTGTTTCAATGTGCATCAACAACAACAACAACAACAAAGCCAAATGCTCTTGTGATAAGAAATGATAGCTATGATACCGAATAAGCACGTAATACGGAGGGTAATATGATATTACCAGATGAGTAGATGACTACATCCTATTTCCACTCCAAGGCACTACAACACCACTATAGTCAGAGCAGTGGTGTTTGAATATGCATTCGGGAAGACTTGTAAATCATCACACAAAATATACGACAGTAGTGACAGTGGAAGGCATGTATTAAACTACATTGCTTTTACGCAACTCCCGCCTATACAAAGTTGACACCCAAAAGGGGAAATAATGTGTCCTTCGCTCAGTCTGTTTTGTTTTATTTTGATTTTTGTTTTTCACGTTCGGCGCTTGCACCATACAAACTCATGCAAATCTGTTTCTCTCGCCCAAAATGTATTTGTACTTATTCGAGTTCATATTGTGAAAGTAAATACTACGTGTGTAAATCCGTCTCTGCAAAAGTACAGTGACCTCTTGGCGAGTACTAGTATGCGCGACAAGGCAAGCGTGACTATAGAGTAGAGCTAGGCAATACGAGCTCAGAGTGGAATTTGGCTGTTTTTTCCCCCTTCCTGGTACACACGAAGGAGATAAAGTGAATGTAATCGGGTAGATTGGAAGTATGAAACAAGATATAGCTTTCACGGGATTCCACCGTGTTCCGCTCCGTAAAAGCCAAGAGATTAAGGGCCCTGCTGCATGCTGCCCGGCCTACTGTTTCTGGGTGACGGAGTGTTATTGCTTCAGCGTCTGGATGCAAAGTTCATGTATATATATATATATATATATATATATATATATATATATATATATATATATATAATATATATATATATATATATATATATATATATATATATATATATATATATATATATATATATATATATATATATATATATATATATATATATATATATATATATATATATATATATATATATATATATATATATATATTTCTTTCTGATATTTCCTCGGCACGTAGCAATGAAATTCACATCCAAATTCTGTAGTCAGTAATAGGCTATCATACATTGAAGAAGGGGAGATTTTTCAGCCCTCGGCTTTCAAAACCTAAAGAAATGAAAGGAAATAATGAGAATGTATTTCGCTCATACCAGCACACAAACTTGAAGGATTCACACAGAATAAGCGCGAAAGCGATAGAGTCCCTTTCTCAAGTTGGGTGCATACACCAATCTATAATGTCGACACTGGCGGAGGAATTAGTTATCAGAGACTTTCGCTTTTCGCCATTATTCAAATTACTTTTTTTCTCCGAAAACGTGACCGCATTGCTACATAGAAGTATAGGGCCTACATCCTAATTGTGCGTGACTTATTATACCGAAAAAGATCTGCAGAATAGATGAACAGACAGAAATATTAATACATGTATAGATAGATGGATAGGTAGATAGATAGATAAATAGATAGATAGATAGATAGATAGATAGATAGATAGATAGATAGATAGATAGATAGATAGGTAAGTAGATAGATAGGTAGATGCAGATATATTTACAGGGGGGGATGGAGGGTACAGAAAGTGTGGGGAGGGTAGAGGTCGTGGTTTTGTGAAAGTTCAATTCCACTTTGCTCACGGATGTACGCTGGTTTACGCACGTGTGTATATTCAATGCGTTGTACATGAACACGCCATACTCGGCACGATCTCTACAGTTCGGGAGGTCAGGCGGATCTTGGAGACACTTCCGCCTCCCAGAGCTTAATGTTCCGATATCAGTTTGGCTCCAATATCACTTGATCGTGTCCAAAATCCTCGCCCGTTTCCTGGGCCCAGATTCGTCGTATTTTCATAAACCTTGTTCACATCGCATGATAGAGTATCCTTCGAGTGTATTCGGCATGGCAAAGATTTTACCGAGAGGATGGGGGGGGGGGGGGGGGAGGAATGAAAACATACTCCGACAAGACAGATCAAAGAATCCGTCGATTCACGCTTCTTCTTTCAGGCATTTTTGTTTTGTGTTTGTTTTTCTCTTTTCATCTTTGTAGTGACATCAATCAACACCATCCTAACAACATCATCGCAGGTTGACGTCTGATGTAGATGATGGTATAGGGATGAGCCATCAGTTTTGCTCTGCTCAATGTGTACATTATGTGTACATTATACCATGTTGGCATTGTTAAAAGTCTACAGCGAAACTTGAGCAGCTATTCAACATGCATAAGTGCATGCTATACTGTCATGAGCCAAACACGAAACAAGTGGGTCAAACTGAGCAGACGACATTGGCCCACAGTCTCCTGAGGAGGCGCGTGAAAAGTAATACTATACCTCGTTCCTGCCGATTGCCTTTGCGTTTAAAGTGCAATTCCATTCAGTATTCAAGTTGACTGTGATGCATATTATGAGGATTTTGATCTCGAAACTGGTCAAGTGCCATCTTAAAACACTTCAAAGCAGGTCTGTCATCAGACAAAGCAAAATGAAACTTTTCCAGTGATACCTCACTTTCTAAATAACAAGGAATATTCTTGGAGTTATGATTATTTTCTTTGTTTATTTAGAAGCTACGATCGCAAATATCTCAAATTAACAAGAGGGGAGTTAATTCGTTTTGGGATCAAACCCTTCATAAATAGTAAGCTCAAACTACGACTTGGTATCAGTTTCATCGAAATCAAGCATGATTCATCAGATTATGAATTGAATATGATTTCACGAAAAAGTGCCATTAGTTCGTTGCGATCACATTATGCAAATGAAGTTAGTTGATGATGTAATCGCCTCAATATAGTCTCCTATTGGTCGGTCTATAAATCTTCACTAACTTCTCTATCTGAAAGCGAACAAGCTTTGAATCAAATTGATGTCATATTGTGATAACAAAATAATCAAGAATTTTGAGCGGAAAGACTTTACTTGTTAAACTATCTATGAAAATTCTGATCTTAATGAAAATGTTTGCACATTAACTCGTGATAGAGTTGCGAGGTCTAATTTACACGTGTAACTGCAAACCAATGTTACTGTATGGTGTAAACATGCGGAACTTATAATTCCATTTTTTATATCATGTTATAAATTTTAATGAAACTTTTATAATTCTATTTTACTCTATTGACTAAACATAAAGTGATATTTCGCTTTAACTATTATGATTGGAAATTTCCCAATCACTGCGGTTTGTATACTTTAATGCACACAATTCTCTACCCTTGACCGTGAAAAACCAATGGACTTTCTGGATCAAATATTTGGCAGTTTCCTGGTCAATATTTGCTCTATTCAGAAAAGCTCAGCTCCCCAAAGTCAATTTAGCCATGACTGATCTATTATTGGGTACAAAGAGGGATTATCTCACAAATTGGGGATGTAAAGTAGAAAATTGTCATGTCACTGCCATTCTACGGATACAATGAATGCGAGAAACGTGTATGTCTTATTTTTTTTTTTTTTTTTTGCTTCCAAAATATTTCGCGTATGTTGGTCTCATTTGTATACTTGCTTCGCAAGATTCGGTACCGCCATCACCCAGTACAATTTTTGCTATCACCTGATCTACATCATCGTCATTATCATCATCATCATCATCATCATCATCATCATCATCATCATCATCATCATCCTCATCATCATCCTCATCATCATTGTTTTCATCATCATTATCGTCATCATCGTCATCATCGTCATCATCGTCATCATCGTCATCATCGTCATCATCGTCATCATCATCATCATCATCCCGTTTGGTATCGTCATCGTAATTTTGAGCGTCATCATTATCATCATGATAGCTGTCATCAATATCATCACTGCGATCATCGCGTTACGGTTTAATTCAGCGATGTAACACATTCCCCCATCATATGGACCCTTCCCGCGGTCTTGGTTGGACGACCGAGCCTGACCGGTTATGGAGTAATAACCTACCGTAATACATATACAAACATAGATTGGTTGAACTTGACTATAGTGTATGTATAATGTATATATCAGTAAATTCTAACATACAATTCGCACAATACTTATTCAGGGAAATCTTGATCTTGAAGTCAATGTCTTTTTCAACAGCATCCGCTTTCCTCATCCTCTGTCCTTCATATAATCCCCCAAATCATCATCAACTTCGTTCTCCCCGTGACCATGAATACTATAAAATGTTGTTGCGTTTCCGTGATTCGAAACCATAGATACATACATACAAATATACAAACATACATACAAACATCCACCAAACATATGTACATACATTCATATATACTAACATGCATAAACACATAATATGTGTACATTACTTTACATAAACATAAGTGCACGATGATTATACATACACACGTCACGCACAAGTGGACATGCACATACCTAGAAATGCATGCATAAAGTGCATGAGTAAAACTGCGTTTTGTTTTTGTTTGTTAATGAAAACGTCATGTAACTTGATCCTTTTCTTCATCATCATTACCAAAATACGCCCAGTCGCAAGGTGTGGTGGGTGGTGTGTTTACTTCGGGTGGGCAGACAATGAGTATAATCTCTCCCAACCTTGACCATGATGGCCCTAAGATATTGTCACTGTTTTATACTCTTTAGAGGTGACTCTACATTGACCGAGAGTGTATGTATTTGTAGTCAAGTCCACGTGACACGTCTCGTCCGTGCAAACAGCGGTGAGGAGAACAAAGGGAAGATGCATTTCTGGGTGTGGGCACAACAAGGGCGCGGCTCAGCAAGTGCAGTTTCTGTTTAATTGTCAGTAAGTCTTGTTAGCCGCGTCCCCACGTCTAGCCTTTGGATGGACCAGAACAAACAAAAATATGTCAACCATTGCTAGGTTTAAAGGCTGAATTTATTGTACGCTTTTCAAACTCAGCTGATGGGGAGAAAGTCCCTTGGACTGTTGCCTATACAGTGTATAGGCACAATATCGTTTATGGTGAGTGTATCAATTTTTCTAGGGATGGACGTATAAAAATAGAATAGTCATTGCCGTTTTTGGAAACATAATTCAAACTTTCATGGGGATTGTTGATTATTTGTTTGTTCATACTATGTGTATGCTATCGAAGATGTTTGCAACATTTCTTTTTTTGTGTGTGTATTGCGTCAGATCTTCGTCACAGTTCAGCTTGAAGACTTGGTTAGCTCAGATACGTGTGAACTAAGACAGCAAAGGCTACAGTTTCTCTTCACACTCTTGATACCAGGATGGTATGATCACAAGAAACAGACGTCGGCTAGTGTATATTGATACACATCACCAATAATTGCCTCAGAGTGTATAAAGGTGAATGATTTCCGACAGTGATGCCAATGGGTTGCTTTTCCCCCCTTTTTCTTCTTCATTGAGGAATTGTTTCTTTAATGCTTTAATTTTGATATCCGGATCCACCTGTTATGGTTGCAGCCACAAAGTCCGTGCAACCGAGGTGGCTGAGCGAGGCGAACCCAGTGACAAAATGGATATCCGCTGCCTACAAACGAAGTGGTGGCAAACCACAAGGAAATTACTTCAGTGGTGATGTTTTTGTGGCGTTGGTCAGAGATACGAACATGTGCATTTTGGAAAGAGAAAAAAAAAGAGAAAAGAGAGAGATAGATAGATAGAGAGAGAGAGAGAGAGAGAGAGATGTAACTTCCAGGTTGTATAAACTTTTTGACCTTACATGATATGAAATGTATTTTAAAGGCATTATTTACCATTTGCAGATGAAGTGAAAACCCAACTTCAGTGCTTCAAAATTGTTCTAAAATGTGAGTTACGTATAAACACACCCAATGTAAAAATTTTAATCATTGTAGTCAATGTTAAGTGTTGTTAAATGTACAAAATGTGAACAATAATTATAATAAAATTGTTTCTAGACTAAACCGTCTGCAGTTATGGTTTAGTGAGAAAAATAGTGATATCTCCTTACATTTTAGGCTTTACAGCAAAATTGTTATAATTATGGTCATTTGTGGTCAAATGTGATAAATCGAGCATTTTTCAAATAACTGCTCCCAATGGTTAACAATACCTTTAAAGATTTTCTACATTCTACAGAAAGAAAAAAATTAAGGCAAAAAGGTTCTTGAGGATTTAGAGATTGGAAATCCCCGCGTCAGTGAATGTCCAAGGGGGAAATGGTAGTATATTACGTCGAAGGTACAGTAAAAGTCTTCTAATCGTCAACGGAATTGGCGAACGGACATTTTTATCTGGAATAGGACTCGTTTCATTTTCATTCTAATTTCCATTCAATTTCGTTTCACTCGAGCCTATCAGCCTGAAGTATAAAGCACAGAATTTTATTCCAGCATAATAAAAAACAAACAAACAAACAAAAACGGCGCATCCTACTCGCAACGTGCTGAACGGATCATAACTTTAGGGAAACAACAATGATAGAATGAATGAGTATTAAACATGGATATGGTGTCAGCATCTGCTTGCTTCATTAACCCCTTTCACCCCCATGAGAGTCTAGGGTGAGTTTTCTCATGATTCGCCAGGCTCCCGTAGCCAATGGGTTAATAATTATAAGCTCCGCCTTGTCTGTCTACATAATATGAACTACTCGCTACAAAGAAACGCAAGTTGCTTCGTTATCTTTCACAAGGAAACAGCCATGATATTAGTTTAGCTGCCAGACGCTGAATCTTGTTTTACCGTCAATGCTTTTCGATGGTTCTACCCTATATTTCGAGGTTGCTGAATCCGGATCTGGATAATACAACTCTGGCATCCTTGAGGGTTTTGAGATATTATTCAAAGTGGCAGTCAAAATAACCTCTGAAATCTGAATATCCTATATACATATTTCTATATAAATGGTGAAAATTGGAAACTAAAATGAAGGTTTAACTTATTTCGAGGATTATGAATCCGAATCTAGATGGTGGAAGTTTTGCTTCCTTGAGGGATTTGAGATATTCAATATGTCCGCCAAAGATTTAAATTTCCATTTGTTTCCTTATTAATGTTGAAAAATAAAATGTTTTGATGAATAAAACCAATTTCGAGGGTTCTAAATTCGAATCTGGACAATTCAACTCTTACATTTCCTGAGGGTTTTGAGATGTCTATAATGAGATACCAATTACTGAAATTTTAGTAAAAGTAATTTGATATAAATGGCTAATAAATTGAAAATAAATTGATGGTTTTCCCCTGTTTCGAGGGTGCTGAATCCGAATCTGGTTGATGCATCTCTTACATCCATAAAAGTTTTGAGATATTCAAGATGGCCACCAAAATTGCCACCAAAAAAAAAATCTTGAAAATTTCAAACCCCTCGAAGATGCAAGTCTTGCATCAACCAGATTCGTCAACAGCACCCCGAAACAAGGTGATACCATATATAAGGTGAGATGAAATAAGGTAAAATAAGGAAAAAGCATAAAAAACACCTGATTTTGGCCCCCAGACTATATCATTTTCGGGATCTTATTCTCTCCATGGAACCTGATAACGAATATCATTTGGCTAATGACACAAACGCGTCATGGGATATCATACATCAAACACTTTTGAAGGGAGGTAGAAAATTTTCGGTCTCAATTTTGAAGGTGCATTTTCTCTTGAAGCGTTCCTTTACTTATTGGGTGGCCAACATCTCGGCAAACTTGTGTATTACGTGGGCCTCTCTTTCCATTAATACAATGATTTTGAACAATTCGTTTCATATATGTATCTTTTAAAATAGTTTTGTATTACTTTTTTTGTAACTATCGGGAAAAAATATGATATTGGAAATAAAATTTGATTTGAAAATTTGAAATTGAAAACAAAATCTCTCTCTCTCTCTATCTGCCCATCCTTCTATCGATATCTGTCTATCTATCTATCTATCTATCTATATCGGTCTATCTATCTATCTATCGATATCTGTCTATCTATCTATCTATCTATCTATCTATCTATCTATCTATCTATCTATATCTATCTATCATCTAACTATCTATCTATTTATCTATCCATCTATCTATTTATCCATCTATCTATCTCTATCTATCTATCTATCTATCTATCTATCTATCTATCTATCTATCTATCTATCTATTTATATCTATCTATCTATCTATCTATCTATCTATCTATCTATCTATCTATCTATCTATCTCTCACCCATGAATCTGCCCCTCCTGTATTCAGCATGGATCCCTATCCTTCATCATCGTGTTTATCTCCATCCCTGGTTTGTTCTCGTCAGTATACTGCTGATGTCCTTAACCCTGTCCCTATCGGAATTAGCTCATGTTACTTCCTTCTCTTCTTCTTCCTCTCTCTTTCTCTCTCTCTCTCTGCCATTGTTGTTTCTATTGTCCTTGAAGTCCGGTCTCTGACGTCATTGTTGGGTAGCCCACGTCCTCCTTCGTAGTCTTTTGCCAGACAAATTTTATAAACACATGTAAACATTTACGTAAACACATAAACACATTCTCCTCACCCACAGTACTGCTCCCTTGTATCTTTCTTCCATGCACTCTAACATTTCAATAACATAATAAAAAGACATACAAAAAAAGAGACAAACCTGAGCTACATTCCCAAAGAATCAAATGTGCTGCCTTTTTTTTCATTTTTATGCAACCATACATGCTTTATAATGTTTATGTTATACAGTTTAGACTGCACTTTTGTATCACTCCTTTGTCATTTGGTTATGTTTTGTTAAATATTTTTTTACAGCCATGTGATTTTATTTTGTTTATTTTGTTTTAATTTGAGATGCAGAATAAATGCGAACGTAGGAACGAGCATGTATGCCTCTATCCTAAATAGTCTTGTGCACCGTTTAATTAAAATGGGAACCTCAATTACCCCATTACCTCATTCCTCGAACTCTCTTCTCTTTCGTCCAATCATGAATGAATGCTTTGTTGTTTAGTTTATTTGTTGTTGCCGTTTAATTCAACTAGACTTTGACCTAGACTTTTTTTTTAACCCCCTTCTTAGCAAAGCCAGCGTAGACAGTAATCCTATAAGCGGTATGGAAAGTGTCGTGACATTATTTCTGAAAATTAGGGACTTTCCCGTCTAACGTGCAGAGCTGCTCATTGCTCTCTAAACTATTCCCCGCCATGTTGCTTTCGGTTGTGGAACTGCTATTCAGGAAATATCTACAGAAATTATTCGGTCGCCTGTGCCAATTCATGGTTTGTCCAAGAACATGACATTTTTATCTTCTCTTGCCCTAACTCTGCAAACACAGGAAGAAAAAAAAAATGAGAGTTAGGTATGGCGTCAAGCGGAATTTCAGAGCGGTCAGTAGCTATTGTGAACACTGGACTATGTTTCCATAGAAGCAGTGTAATATACAAGCAATTTCAATTCAATTCATTTCAATTTCAATTTAATATTTCTCAACTTTTTTTTTTCAAAGAATACAGTGTAAAAACGAAAATACAGTAATAACACCTGTTTTGGTTAAATAACATTTTCTAAGGAAGATCAAATATTCAAACAAAATTAATAATGCATCAATCAATTTTGTTGAGGTAGCTCATTTTTTTTTTTAATTTAGCGGGGTGTTTTATAGGTAAGTGTGTGTGTATAACGACCACCCATTTTCTACAGTGATTACCGCATATATATGTATTTGGTAATTTGAGCTGTATGGATGTTTACTTTGTTCTTTTTTGTATAGTACTCGGGGACAGTGTCACTGTTGCATTCATATTGTCAGGGAAAATATACAACAAAGAAAAGGCCTTTTTGGAGGCAAAAGAAAATTCTAGTACGGATTATTTTGCAATTTTGGAAGGTGTCATTTCAGCTGTGAAGAATTTGATATTACATCAACAAAGATTGTGTTTGACTGAGATCAGATACAAAAGGTACGATCAATTTGTGAGGAAAGCCAAAGCCAAAGAGGGAAGAGGGATGGGGGGGGGGGGTAGCTGAAGAGTTTCTATGACGGAGTGAGCTGTGGTATAGAATTGGTCTCAATCACACCCTCTTCCTCAATAATCGGGACCTGATACGCATTCACGAAAAAAAAAAATGAGTTGTTTGGTGGGCGTGTATTTGATGTGTATCTTAATTGAGAATATAACCCCTTTTTGTGCAACTGAAGGAAATTGATCAAATCCGCAGGCCGTGCGCTAGATTGGCTTGCCAACAAGTAGCGGAAACGGATAGAGGGCGGGGGTAAAGGGCGAGGGGGGGGGGGATGGTTGGAAGGGTGGAGGATAACACCGCCAGTAAACGATATCCTGAAGATTTTATGACAATGTTGTCAAACATGTGTTGTCAATAAACTGAATGAATGTTCGTTGATTTGCTTTTCTCACACAGACTATATCAATTAAATCAACCCACTCCTCATTATTTAAAAAAAAAAAAAACTATTACCCTCTCCGTCTCTCTTTATTTCCCTCTTCATCTACCCCCTCCCCCCCCCCTAATTTTCAACTTCTCTTTCTCCTACATTCCTTTTCATCATCATTATGACACCCACCTTGGGAATAAATTTGGGATACGTGACTTAATTATGATAATATTAATTTGTACAAACAGGGTAGATTAAATTAATTTGATAGAGGTAATGATAATTATACATGAATAATCAGTTTGCATTCAAAAGTGTCAAAATATACCTTAAAGGAATGGTATATAGTTTCGGATGGGATGAGACTTACAGCTTTCTAACGTTTTTTGAGGTTTTTTTTTTTAGATAATGAGAAACTTGAAATATGAAAGAGCACATACGTAAAAGGAATTAAAAATTCATTTGATAAAATTTGGATTTGAAATGACTGAGCTATCCAAAACAAACTGATCCTAATAAAAGGTGGGACCCACCTGTTATAGGATTGCTTTGGTGTACTTTGTTTTTTTGATATCTCAGTCATTTCAAAACCGATTTTCATCAAATGAAATTTGAATTCCTCACAGAATTGCTTGCGCTTTAACATTTTACAAAGTGGTTTCTTAGCATCTATCGTGAAATTAAAAGCTGAATCCTCATCTCAACCAATACCATACCATCCCTTTAACGCATGTGAGGACATTTCGTGTTAATTTCGTTTAAATACGTTATGTCGGAAAGGTGGATTCGTTTATCTATGAATATATCTATCATCAGGGTTATTGTTGTAATTATTATCATTGCTATTTGTAATAAGTGCTTGGAGAAATGTAAAGATGCGTAATACTTTCACAAAAATAATGATTAAAACCTGCAAATTTTCTAACAATGCCCTCGACCACATGTTACCATTATTTTGGTAATGTTTATCTATCTAAATACGAATCCAAAACTGTACATAACTGATTTCCGTAACGGAATCAACCTCTTGATTTCTCTTGTTCAAGCGCTTTTAAGGTCATGAAGTTTTGGAAAAGATGCTCCTCAAGAAATACCTATGATTGTTTTTTTTTTTTATGATTATGAAATAGTGTTTTATTCTATTTTCATCGAGATTTATAGATTGATATCCCATTTGGTGTCAAATAGCACAATCAAATCGGATCCAAAGTTCATGAATTTCATTAAAGTTCACTTCATTAAAGTAAAAGCGTTGTCCGTACAGACAGAAAAATGAATTGCATAAAAAAACAAATAATGGCAACATTTTAATTATCATATTCCTTATATAAATATCACGTGCGCTATAGATATCATTTTCATTGAAAATTGAGATGTACTTATCTCACCGTATAATCAACTAATGAATATTATCCTTTACCTTGCGTTATATTCTGGGTTGTTTCTTTTCCTTTCCGTTTTGTCTTGTTTGTTGTTGTTGTTTCAGCTGACTATAACCTACATTCAGTAAGTATCCATCATGGTTGCTAAGGCAAGAAAGGTTCAGTGTCATTGGTGAACAATGATTTTTAGTGGACCTCTCAATTCTTTTTTTTTTTTCTCTAAACATCTTTGTATTTTGCCGATTTGCATGTATATCTTTATTTGTCAACTATCATCCCTTGCACAGCTGAATATGTTGAATATATCCCTGCTATATAATTCCTGATCTATTCTGTGCTATGTTTTGTTGGGAAAAAAAAGGAATGAAAATAAATGAATTGAAATTGAAATTGAACCAAACAATTCAGTGGCGAGAGCACAGCATACCGCAGCAGGCGGGACATTACAGGAGGAGTAATACGGGGGAAAGACAGGCCGGGGTGCAATGCCGGGGACACATGGGCGGATATCAACAATTCAGAAGTTGATGGTACTGGCGACAATAGGGGTCCGTTTGGCATGAGAAACGGGCACGGTCTGGGCATCCAATTGGAAAGAAAATGTGACTTTGATTTGGTGATCTCTATCACCATCCATTCTTTCCCTTTGTCTTTTCGGAGATTATCTGTACAAGTTGAAGCCGGATTGTCATATCCTGCTCACATATACAGTCGCCATATCGTCAATTTTCTCAAATATCTTCCAATTAGGGGATGTTCTCCCACGAGTCCTGCATGGGGGCCTCGTTGCAATTTGAAGTGGCTTGTTGGAAACCGTGCTATTCTGCCACTATAGTGACGACCAAGGGTCTTGGTCTACGTGTTACTCAAAGGGAGAAGTGGAAACTAGGAGACAGAGCAAACGATCAAACGACGAAATTAAAAGGTGACGGAGAGAAATAAATGAATGAATAAATAAATAAATAAGTAAAGAAAGAAACAATTAAATAAAGAAGTAAGTAAATGCATAAATAGATATATAATATATATATATACAGATATATAAATAAATAATTTGAATAGATGAAATAAATAAATAATGAATGAATAAATAAATAAATATATGTATATATGCCTACAGGACTCAACATTAGCGGTGACGCGGTGCCACGGGGAGACTAAAATGGATTTTCTGATTTACCTTATGTTATGTTTTGTTGGAAGAAAATGAAATAAATTAATTGAATTGAATTGAATTGATGTTGAGCCACCAACTTCCTTTTGATGGCCCGATCGGGCAGCTAAAATTAAAGATTAATTCTCTTATTTCCTTTTATTCTGGACCACTACATTTTCTTTTTAAATTCTAAATTCAAAGAGTTTAGTGGCCCAAACGGATCACTAGAAAAAAGTTAGTGATGAGCCCTGCATATGTTGAAGTTCAATATTCTTTATCATATCGACAAACAATGTAACATGGAAAGCTGAGGTTGCCTCCTGGATTAAGCAGGAGGCACAAGACACAGACAAAAAAAAAAAGTAAATAAACATAACGGACTCATAAAATAATATACTGAAAAAGATAATTCAGAAAAACATCAAAATATACCTTTACATAGCACAAAATGTATAGGAGCCTACTAAATAATTACAGGTTCATAACTACAAAATATAAAAAAAAGACACGTCCACACACACAAAATAATTAAAATCTGTTATATTTGAATCTAACCATACATTTCTATCTTAATGATATAATTTTGTCTCATTCTTCTGTTTTTGTTACATATAGATATCATATATATATATATATATATATATATATAACAAAACATGAACCTATATTTGACAATATATATTATATATATATATATATATATATATATATATATATATATAACAAAACATGAACCTATATTTGACAATATATATTATATATATATATATATATATATATAACAAAACATGAACCTATATTTGACAATATATATTATATATATATATATATATATATATATATATATATATATTACACATGAACCTATATTTGACAAAATTTTTCAATTTACAGCACAAATGTATTGGGATAAAGCTATAATTGACAAATTTCTTAGTGTTTTCATTTTGCAATAAGTAGCTGTTATCTGATTACATTATCAATCATGACGTTGTTTAGCGGCAATCAGTCACACCTTCGGCTCGAGGTGTGAGGGATCTCTCACGCACAAAATATAGGTTGTTATATAGTCCCCAACAACCACATCGCGACCTGTCGACGCTTCAATCTGTGTTTGTTTCGCTGTGTTACCGCGCCTAATAGAATTACATCCGGTGTATTCTCGAAATGAAACCATGTCATTCACTCTCCCGTCGTTCTGTCAGTTGTGTGAGTGGACAACGTCTAAATAATGATAACAAGCCTTCATAAAATTCCATATTCGCGCCAACTGGGGATTTCCAGTGTTGATATTCAAGACAGTTCTGACTTGAGGAGTGATGGATTTTCAACTTACTTTTAGTATTTTGTAGACTCTCATTCAGCACTCCTTTTTCAATTCTCCCTCCGGTTTTTTTTTTTCCATCTCTTTCCCTTAATACTCCCTCCCTATCTTGTCATTTCAGCTTTGCTCAAGTTGTTGAATTTATCAGCCTAATTGTCGATTATCACGCGACGGACATTGAGGCGGGAAAAGCGAAGCGACAACGATCACTTCTCGGGTTATTCCCGACTTCCTTAGGGGGCCTAAAGACATTGGCATGCATTTGACATAACACGGCCGCCGCATCGCACAGCGAAACAAAATGATTAACAAAACTTTGTGCCTAATGAAATTTCCGAT
This sequence comes from Diadema setosum, assembly GCA_033980235.1. Classification (NCBI taxonomy): domain Eukaryota; kingdom Metazoa; phylum Echinodermata; class Echinoidea; order Diadematoida; family Diadematidae; genus Diadema; species Diadema setosum. The sequence continues at coordinate 20,406,442 of CM067066.1, read as the reverse complement.
GTTTTCTACGTCAGACGCAGAAGATAGCAATAGGCCACGCCCCATTTTTCTTAGAACTCGACGACACAATGCGATCGTTGACGGCGTCAAAACAAAGAACTCCGAGTATCCATGTAGAAGTTAGGACGATGATTTTTGTTTCTTTTTAAATCGTACTATATACATGTTGGCATCAGTCTCTTCTGTTCTCCTTAGTTTGTTGAACTCTCATATTTTATCTTCTTTCTATTTTTTTTTTGTTCTCTATCTCTCTCTCATTTATTTTCTCTTTTTCTTCCTTCTCCCTCCTGAATATATCTATTTAGATAAGATTTAACATAATTATGTTCATGGAGGCCAGTATATCTTATTGTGGATGATAGGGTTCTTAATAATTGTGTATTTCCTAAGCTAAGCAGTTTTTATAATAATAAACAAATTTAGTCTTTTTGTAGTATGTGATGTAATTATTTGACGAGTAAATTGTACATATATATATATAAATATATATATATATATGTTTAAAATGACAAGTGTAGTTTTAAGGGTACTGCATGATTAAAAGTTGTGGTAATATTAGTTTCCCTATGACTTGCCAATTGTCAATCTAACATGTTTGTACATCATGCTCAAATTATTTCATGTATTTGATATAACAAATGTTTCTCTAAAGTTATTAATGACTCGTAATTTCGAGTTCGTAAATATTAAGTTCATCTAATTCGTGAAGTAATCAATTGATAATTCATTCGTTCGTTCATTCATTCATTCATTCATTCATTCATTCATTCATTCATTCATTCATTCATTCACTCACTCATTCGTTTGTTCATTCTAGTGCTGAACGCGATGCATGTCATTCTTGGTTACACATCACAACGGATGTGAGAGTGAAAATAATATTATGATGTGGTTTATTATTACTCTAGGTTAAAACATACCAATCGATTGTTAACCTCTGAAGAAATCAACAGCACTTGCAGCAATTTGATCTTCGAGTAGTCAGCACTGGAGTATCGCATCATGAGAAAAAAAAATCACTGCTTGATCAAAACAAATCATCATATGCTGTCTATACTAGCCTGGCTCGTACAGTCGGTATTGTGATTGTTCATTGTTTGATTCTTCGATTAAAGTTCAAAAGAATTCACTAAATAATACCATTCTGTTTCATTTTGTGTGTGTGTGTGTGTGTATCTTCCCAACATTCTGTTCCATGCCTGTGCAGTTTCAAGTTACCTCGACTTTGTGTACCGTTGGATTTTTTGTTTTTGTTTTTATTTGATTTGTGAAGAATTAGGTTACAGTTGATACATTTGCTGTGCTAGATTTTCCTAAGAATGTTATGTCAGAACTAGATATATCGCTACGGCGACTGATATGCCTCCGCCATCATGCATGGTTCTCCTAATAGGTCTATAGTACAATGTCTTGACAATGTGTGATGACAGTTTCACACAATTGGCAAAATATTAAAATGACAGGTTTGCCACAAATGTGCTGAATGTTCACTTTCCTAGAACTAGGTTCAATTGGATGAATTATTCAAATGTCAGAGTGCAGGTATTTGGGGAACTAATGATTTCTACTTGACTTTTGACCCTTTTATAAGTTTATGCTTTGAGTAATTTTCAAGGTATTGAGAAAAAGTATAATTTCAGTATCAAATGGGAAAATAGCATTATCTAAACCTGGTCTTTGACCGTTGACCTCACAGTTCCACAGAGAATCACTGTTAGGTAGAACATGCATAAATATGTAAGTTTCATGATGATACCTTGAGTTACTTTCGAGATATGGAGGAAAAAGTGCAATTTAGCACTTTCACTTGACCTTTGACCTTTGACCTTTTGGCAAGAAACTTCCCAAAAAATATATATTGGGTAATACATGCCATACATCCAGTTTAAAAAAAAAAAAAACCTTCAGGCATATTGCATTTTAAGGAAAGTAGTGATATTTTGAGGAGTTGACCTTGACCTTTGACCCCCCTGACCTTTGACCCATGACCCCCAACTTCCCTAGATAATCACTGCCCATCGGTACAAGCATATATACTAAGTTCTATGAAGATACCTTGAACCATCTGCGAGATATGGAGAAATATGTGGAATTTCAATTTTTTTTTCACAAAATAACCTGTGACCTTTGACCTTTGACCCTGTGACCCTAAAATCCACACAAAGTATTACCCCCCAATTATATACCCTCATACCAAGTTTGATGTAAAACCACCACACGGTTCTTGAGATATCGACAAAAACAAAACGGGACGGACGGACGTACGGACGGACGTACGGACGGACGGACGTACGGACGTACGGACGTACGGACGTACGGACGACCCGAAAACATAATGCCTCCGGCCACTTAGTTGCGGAGGCATAAAAATGTCATATATAAATACATATGTCTCTCAATCTCTCTTTCTCTTTCTCTCTCATCATGTATGTATAGTAGACCTATATACATTAATTTACATATAAATATACATAGAGAGATAGAGATAAATACAGTTTAGATGTGTGTATGTCTTTTTTTTTTTATAAAAGTCCTTTTTGTATCATTTTCTCAGTACACATCGATTGGAAATAATAACACAGCAAGCATGTGTATAGGTCTAAGTGTGTCTCACGATAGCATAAAAGCAACATAACATACACTAGACTTTAGATCATAATAAATCGGAGACGAAAAAAAACGAATTGATTATGAAAAATCATTAAAAGGATTATATGGACATGTACCTCTGAGTGTTCTGCTGTTTATGATACGTTGTCCATCTCCAACAAAGGTCGTGAATTCATTTCCCCCATTGGACGGCTTTCAATCTTCCCATCTAAAAAACAACAACAACAAAAAACACACACGAAAAAAACAACAACGTGTACTTACGTCGAAATCACCCAATCATGTGATATTTCAATCGTATGTGCTGCCTAAAATAGGACGTGATTGATAGCATTTTGCAGAAACAGAAATATGTAAAGGTTAATATGACGGCCGTGTGCATTTTCATTATAAGCTCTTTGTCAACGTCGTTATGCTGATCGCTGCTGTCACAGCGCCAGCCGCTGACAGCTCAATTGTAATGTGTAAGGTTTAGACGTTCCACATCAGCGAAATACTGCCAATTTCATGAGCTCTTGAAATATTACACACTCACACCCCATTATAATATTAAAGGTGACGTACGTAATGCGGAAACACAACAATATTTGATTCATTAACTCAAATTGCAACCTATAATACAACCAGTGAAATGAAGGGTTTAACAAAGACGACTCGAAAAATAATTCTGGCAACTATTACATGATTTACTATTGCCTCGTCAATTTATTCAAATGACGTCAGAGATGACGGAACTTTTAAAGATATTTATAACCTGTAATTGCAACAAGTACGATTCCAAGGAAAAAGTAAAAAAAAAAAAAAAAAAAACGATTAAAAACCATACATGCATAAAAGTGCTATCGCTTGATTTCCTGAATGTATAAAGACTTGGGTGACAGAACAAAGAACGCTTTACGATATTTCTTTTTCAGAAGTATATTTGAGTATGATATTGGTGAGAAAGAAGCAGGTCGGTGTAATGTATGATTCAGTGTGACAGATCCGGAAGGGGGGCGCGTAGTTCGATGGTATCACGAGCCGCGCGGATGGGCCGCTCGCTCCCCGACGGTATCATACCCCGCCAGGCCGATCACGTAACGTGTACCTGTGACGTCCGCTGCTTCTGTATAGTGTGGGAGATGCCCCCTTCAAACTTGGCTTTGTTCTCTGAAAAAGTGCAACATTCTGCAGCTTCTCTATCACCTGATGGAAAAGTTGTGGAGGGAGCTAAAAGTGAGACACCCTCGCGGATTTTGATAAGCATCGCCCCAAATACCGTAATAATTTTAATTATATATGACTTATATCAAGATGCTTTTAAAGAGGTCGAACGGAACCCACCTACGGACAATTTGACGGAGCTAGCCCCGTGTCACCTAGATGATGCGATTCCCTAAAGTGACGACAGATTATACAACCCCTGCGGGTGAATACAAAAGAAAATAATAAAGAGACAAAAGGGGAAACATCTAAAGCCAGGGGGAAAATCACTGATCTCCGGTATGGAAGACAAAGAGAGATCAGGAATTCAAGTTTCTGAATTATTGATTTTGAGATAGTTTATCCTGATAAAGTATTTCGAGCAGTTTCTATTCACAGACTATTTTCAGTAGCATACTGATAACTTAGCTACGGAAACCCATATCACAGTGCATTTTTCATTATATATATATATATATATATATATATATATAAATAAATAAATAAATAAATATATATATATATATATATATATATATATATATATATATATATTTCATCCATTTTACTTCATTCGTTACAGTCAATTCTTTTCCCTAAGTAGGGCCTATAATACGTATTGTCATATCTTTATGTTTCAGCTTCGGTGCCTGACCATCTATACAGTTGTATTATTTAGTTATCATCAAAGTTATCACATACATAACTATCAACATAATGTATCACATAATGTGTTTATCCATATCCTCTTCTTTACTTGAATTGACATGTTTAAAAAGACATACTCTTCTCGTTACTAATTCAAAAAGTTATTTTCATGTGAAATTTGGTGATATATTTTTTCTGCATGACGTGGGTATCACAAAGGACACCTATTGTTTGGAAAGATGGGGCGAAAACGTAAACAACAACAAACCAGTTATATCACGTCTATGCATGTGCCTGATAATATGAGCTCATCTAGTCACCGGAAGCGGAAATGATGTTGGTTTTGGTGGGTTGGGTTTGTGGGCTGCGCTTCATAGAACGCTTAATTGATTTGGCTATATTACGGGAGCAGCGCCCTCCAGTTTTTGAGCACATGGGGTATAGTCGATGATCCCTGTTACGCATACGAGAAAGCCAGTCTGAGGCCCGGTCCGGGGCCGGGGCCCGCTTAGGTGTAAACAGTTCATCAAAACACTGGCCGGTCGGCCGGCAGGCCACGGCTATGTGTAAAATGATACCCCTAGCCTGACGTCGGCTTTCGGAAATGCGATTGACTGGTCACATGACCAGCCTTATGGTCATGTGACCATGTCATGTGCATAATTTTATCATGTGCATTATTTGTTTCCCGCTTGCTATAATTTCTTGTTCCGAGTTCATGCATTCATTGTGTGTTTTTAGTACAGTACTTCACGCCCTGCTTTTACTTGAACTGTGCCGAGAAGAAATAACAACAAAAAGAGATGAAAAAAAAGGAAACAAAATAAACGTCGTATACGCTGAACGAAAGGCCTGTCGTCTGATCTCTTACTGCCCTTATCGTATACAGTCCCATACATTTTGTGCTTTGTTTGCTTAGTTATTTTCTGGTAGAAGACTATTTTTCTGTAAATATCTATGTACATATCAATTGTAAAGGATGAATTCACAAGAATGTGAAACATACTTGTTCAAATAGAATGGCACTTGGTATAAAAAAGAGCTCCATATCAAACCAAACCAAACCCAACCAGACTAAACCAGACAAGACAAAGCCAGACCAATTAAAACACAACAAAAATGAAAGAGTCAATATTGTTTCAAGGGCACTCCAACTGCAGAGGATAGATTACAAAACAAAACACAGACGCATTTCTCGTGTTTTTTTTTTAATATTTATTCATCCTGTTTTATTATCACAGAGTAGCCATTTCAGTTTTAAAAAACTGATTTACAAAGGGGCCCTGCATATAAACAACACAAAATACATACAAAGTTACATGCAAGTGTTGCTCGAGCCGGCCTAAAATTCATTTTTGTAAACTAATTGCCGACTTTAACGTATGTGTAACGCGGGTTTTAAAGGCATTACTTTACCATTTGCAGATGAAACAAAAACCCAGCTCTAGGGCTTCAAAATAGCTCTTAGTGAGTTGGGGATAAGCAATCCATGCAAAAATTTTGATCAGTATAATAATCAACGTCAAGTATTTTTGATATACAAAATGTAAACAATAGTTAAAATAAAATTGTTTCTAGAGTAAACCGTCTACAGTTAGTGATATCGCCTTCTATTTCAGGCTTTGTTGCGAAATTCTTGGGAAATTTGTATGGTAGGATGTTTTGTGATACAACTGACCTACACATATGCATCAGTAATTGGAACTCGATTTTTTTTTTTTAAATCACTGCTCCCAATGGTAAACAATATACCTTTAACGTGAACTGCCACTCTTTGTTTGCTAAGACGTGGGTGAGGTGTAACAATCTGAGGTTCATTTTCAACTTCGGAAGCTGTTTTGAAGTTTCATGTGTTTTCACGATGACGTCAGGACATGAGAATAATAATAATTATAATTATTATATTAATGATAATTAAATTATATAAAGGCTGCCAGCATTTGCAACCAATATCATTGCTTTGTAAAACTATACGAGAATTTGGATTTCCATTGCTTTCCAGTTCCAACTTGTATTGCAATCTCTACAAGTCTGTTTTTTTTTTTTAAATCTGTATATCAAAGTCGTATATAGTATCATGATGATGACATCAGTACTTCATCTGATTAACACGTTGTTGCACCAGCATCACTCTGGCGTGGAAACATGAGAAACTTAAAAGTCCGTAACCTTTTGTTTTCATAACAAATGTAAATCTGACTTTACTGAAACTGAATTCCCCTATTATGTTTCTGTGTATAGTTATATGTAAACATGCTTGGATTGGTATTTCATTTTCAGATAGATCTCGGGTGACAGCAAGGCCGCGTTCTTTTTTATTCGGCCCCTGTGCGTGGCTAATACAGTGGTATTAAAAGCGATATTATTAACAGTGACATCTGATATCATGCATGGTGGCACCTTGGAAAATCAGGTTCTAAACATGAAAGTTGGCGTTGAATTTCATTTCATCTTTTGTCAGTAATACTTGCAGCCCTCGATTGCTGAACAGTGTTTGGCCTTGGGCCAGGACGTGTGTTAGTGTATGTGTATCTATGCATGTGTGTTTGTGGGTGTATGTGTGACACATCTTACTGCACAGGTTTCATTACAACCAACTCATGCATATGACGAATTAGATAATAAGGTAGACATTTTATCGCAAGATAAGCCGATGACGTCTAACCAGCAACACACAGAGATTACTGTGATTAAAGGCATGTCTAAATTTCACACGTGTCTTTGTCTTTCTATGTTCTCTTATCGCAACCATTATTATCAATTTCAATTCAATTTAATTCATTTAATTTTATTCTCCTCTTTTTCCAACAAAACATGACACAGAATAAGTCAGGAATTATGTCACAAACGTATACATTCGACTTTACAAAGGATCAATGATACAGATAAAGATAATACATGCATACTGGCAAAAAATACAAAGTTATGCTTTAGTTGTGAAAAAAAAAAAGGAATTGAGAGGTCCACTAAAATGCAAGCTTGTATATTGTGAACCACTCAAAGAAACTTCTTATGAAATACTTATTTGCAAATACTTAACACAAATATAATCTAAGACAAGACGGAACAAAACAGGAGAAACACAACAACAACATGACACGGCTTGACAGAATAGATGGAAAGAATGGAAGGAAGGAAAGAAAAAAGAGAATGCCTACACAAGGAAAAGGAAGAGGGAACTTAAGAGGTGCTTCAGACAGCATAACTTGATCGCCATTTTTATTGACAATAATGATAATGAAATTACTAGATTATCACTATCCTAATCATTGCAATTGTTTCATATTTATGATGAACGATGTTCTTCTTCGTTGTCATAGAAAGATCCGGTTTGGTAAACAAACGGTAATTATAACACTAAGCCTGAAATGGGTGAATATGAATATTTCTCGGATCTCATTAGCTTCATTTGTAGTCCGGGCCTTTATTGAATTTCTTCTCATTTTCAAAATAATGCGCGGAGAATGAGCAAAGCTGGTAACACCAGTAATCCTCACATTTGCCGCATGAGAACACCTTTCCTTTAAGAGCGGAAGGTTAATCAGATAAATCGAGTACGATCAGAGAAGCACGTGGAGGTAAGAAGGGCAATACACAAAAGACCAAAGCAGACGACAGGAAGATAGGTCGAGTCACGTCATTTTTCAGGCGGGCAAGATTGCCGCCTAAAATGGAGGAACTAATTAAAGAGCGAGTGATGCGTGGGTCGCTACAACTAGAACACCTGTGGACAGCCTTGAACACACAAGCACATCCCCCACACACAAATATCAAGATACGACAGTAGTACCTCCTTATTTCAGTCTAATGTATAGTATTTGGTTGCCTATGAGTATCGTATTTTTAATATTTAAACTCTGAACTGCCACTCTTCTGTGCGCAAGTTAAAGAGTACCGTTTTGACTTCCTTTATTTTCTTTGTTAGTATCGTCTCAACCGGAATTCAAAATTTCAGAAACCATGTAAAACATGAAATATGTAAAATATCCAGTTAAGAACCTAGTCACTACAATTCAGAAATCATGAAGAATGATGTATATATATCAATTATAATCAACCCTGTTATTTCACCCAGGCGGCAGGACTTTTTTTTTTGTATACAAGAGTGCTAGCCCGCAAACGTTTGCTGTCATACAATAAAGAATAGACAAACAAAGCGACTGAAACAAACAGACAAACGACAACATCAACAAAACGTTAATAGATTGAACTGAAATAAAGGATGCAGTGGTGATGATTTATAGGTAATTCGGTTTGTACAGGAACTAAACAGAATAATTTTTGCTTTCTGCTTTCTATAATTATCAACTAAAAATAGATAAGTAGGCCCATAGCTATGTTAACAATTTGCCACAGTGAGTATTTACATGGCTTGGTAATATGTAAAGTGACTTATCTCTTTAAGAAGACGGGGTTAACAAAGACTCTCCCTTTAAGTCGACAGGGAGAACAAAGACATTGTCAATGTCGTTGTCGGTTTCGGCTCTGTTGATTGGATCAATGTTCGTTGCCTGCGCAGGTGGCGGAGTTTCCACTGCGCTGTGCTTCCGGGTTTCTGCCGGAGACGCACGGGAGTGCCCGAAGTTTGCACCTACGCTCTCCGCCCACGCATGGCGGACTTTCAAACTTTTCGCTGGGCTCCGACCAAGGCCAAGATCACGGTCGAGTTTCCGTTCACAAACTCGAATAGTAAATTAAAGTGCGTTGTCTCCGTCTCTTCCGATTACAAACACTTTAAGTGCAGCTAAAAGAAAAAATAAACCCTCCTACGTAGTAGAGGTTTGTTCGTTTATTGCTGCAACTGTTATCCGGCGCTTGTTTGTTGTTTTTATTCAGCAGCATTTTAGTTTAGCACCTTGATTGTTTTGATTGCGTGTACTGGAGCCCAAATTGCGCCTTGGTGAAGACCTTAGACTGGCTATGCAACAACTTATTTTGTCTGCTTCAAAACTATTGTTTCCGATGAGAGTAAGCGTCTTCCTTCCTCAGTTCCTCCAAACAATCTTACACCTGTGATACCTGGAAATCGCCCACCGCTATTTTAATGGGGGTGGACCTGATGACCCGGACCCTCTGATTATTAGCTCATGCTGTACTAGAATGTTTCAGAGAGTTGAAGTTATTATCATATACAGAGCTTTTGCCTCTATTTCCATTTCACATGATCATAATCGAGCACCTACTGCATGGAATGGGATCTTGATTGCTGCGCAAGCACATTAGGTCGCCTCATACTGGGTCTAGGGCAATTACCACCTGGGCAATTACCCCGGACCCTTCCCCTGTCCCTAATCCTAATCCTAATCCTGAAACTAATCCTAACCATAACCCAAACTCCTAACACTAAACCTAACCCTAACCCTAATCTCAACTCTAACCTTACCACTAACCAGTATTTAGCCGGGGGTAATTGCCCGGATACGCCTCATACTCACCGAACACCCCAGATGCTGTCCCAGCTAGTTTGGTGACCATGTCATAAATGGTGTCAATTCCTGTCTATAAGGCTCACACAGGTAAATATCTCCCCATCGAGACGTGTATCAAAATTCAAAATTCAAAAAAAAAAAAAAATCTGTAAAATAGCTGGGAGAAATGAGATGTTTCATCTTCGGTAACCTAAAAAAGTGAGATATACCCTTTCATCCATCAAAGTTCCAAGGGGGGCTGTTCTGGTCAAATTCTGACCAAGGGTTCGCAAAGCCAGACTATGAGTTCTTTTTAACTCAAAAAATCACATATTTTCTGTACATGCACCCAAGCAAATATAATCCCTTACAATTCCATGAGAAAAGCTTTCACCTTCCAACCAAAATGCAGTATGTAGAGAAATTCATACTCAGTAGCTGCACCTATTCAGATTTTTTGACAAACTGCAATACTGATTTTAATTTAATTTTTTTCTTCATTTGTTTTAGTATCTTTGTGATGCGGCCAGGGACATTCCATCATGTTTACAGGTGTGAGCCCTATAAGTGCACCTTTAGTCTAAGATATCACAGTAGGGCCTATACCACTGTTATTGTATACCTATATAATCAGACAACAAAACGACCATTTCAGAGGTTTTGAAAATGAAGGAGTACCACCAGAGTTTGGGCTATTTTGTTTGTTTTTATGGGTTTTTTTTTCGATGGTGACCTCATCCCCCCCCCCCCCCTTGCACAAACACACAAACACACACACACACACACGCCCAAACACATGCGGAATCATTCTTTATGGATTTTAGAGAATGGCTGTAAGGACAGAAGTAGAATTCTGAAATACAGTGTATTACTTTTGCACGTTTTTATACTTGAGCGCGCAGCTTACTCAACGTGCTTGCCTTTTGACCATTCAAACTAAATATACACAGACTAAATTTATTCAATTAAGTAATACAGCCATTTGTGACAAAGGTGTCGATGATGAATGAGAGAGAGAAAAAAAATAGTTTTTCTTATTTTGTCAAGAGATAAGGCTTTCAATTTTATCAACCAAGAAGATGATAAACATGGCGAATTATGACTATAAATACGTAGCTCTTAATTATTTCAAAATCAAGGTGTGTTCCTATCCGCCATAGCGACACGCCTTGCTACGCTGAAACTTGATACTCACTTCATTTCAACGTGCATTGTGGAAAACATGTCTTTCTTTTTGTTTGTTTGTTTGTTTTAGTCATTACCCAGTTTATCCTTCCTCAACGACAGTACAAAAATGATAAATTGAGGAATATGACGTATATATTTGGTGTTCAACACTAATCATAACGATGCCACTAAACAGGCTATCTAGAGATCCTATAGACAGGCATATAGAATTGTGAGCAAGTCTTCTAGATAATATCAACTATCAACATCCAAACACAGTGTAGTTGCTGATATAAAGAAAAGAGGACACTTTCATGATAATTACTTACACAAATACTCTTGGTACGTTTGTATAAAATCCTTCACTAACTTTTGTTAGGAAGAGACAAAAGAAACAGACGTAAGACATCATAAATCAATCAATGAGTATCTTTAATTGACACAGAAGGTTATCCAGGGATGATCGAGTCATGGAGTTAATCAGTCATGCTGCTCAGGAATACTTCTTTTCTGTTGGATTGAAATAAAAACGCAGTTGAATTGAATTGAACTGAATTAAATTAAATTGAATTAAATTAAACTGAATTGAACTGAATTGAACTAAATGGAATTGAATTGAAACAAAATTATATTTGATACTTCGACAGTGTTTATAATCCTGTAATTTCTTCTTCTTCTTCTTCTTCTTCTTCTTCTTCTTCTTCTTCTTCTACTTCTTTTTTTTTTCGTGGAGATATTAAGCAAGCAATTTGGATTTATCAAAATCTATTAGATGTTGCGAACGTTATTGAGTATCAAATTTATGCTCTAAACATTGTAATAGCGAACTAATGTACTATTTTCTTTCGACATGACTGTGTAGCATAAATAAATTTTACTGTGGTTACTTTGCGAAAAAACTATTCAACATCAATGTAAAAGAAGAGCATGTTCAAAGAGATGAACCTACAACCACAGATACTTTTTAATGATGTTCTTTATATTTGAATTACACACACACCGTCATCAGCATAGTCACACGCACTGTGGTACTTAATGAAACACAGACATACACACACACGCACACACACTCGTAAACCCTCGCACTTTCATAAATGGTCGAATATACACACAAAACTATGCACGAAAGATCTATAATATTCGTGAATTCGTGAACTTGCAGCATTGTGCAGGACATCCGCCAGCCAGGGTAGGTCATGCGCGAGAAGGTCATGGATTTTCTCTCCGTCTTTCTGTTTGTCGGTCTGTCATAAAAGCCGAATTGGTCGAGGAACTTTTGTGACACCTTCGAGGCACTGGCCGTGAAGCGTTTAATTTGTAGCTAAATTGCCGGAGACAGTTCGCTAAAATATTTGCTCAGTGCTATAAGGACAATGATTGTGTTTATACATTTATGCGTTATTATTGGCCGTGACTGTTTGTAGAAGCAATTTCCCTCCTAGACTCATAAAGCATAGAATATAGAAATTGAAAGAGCCCACATAACAACAACGAAGCCAGACCTATTATACAAAATAAAGGTTGGTGGGGTTGGCAAAAATGATTCGTTAATTACTTATAATTTTCGTTGTTCAATCAATCATTGTGTATTCAAGATCATCCGTAATTTTTCTTACATAATGCTCTGTGGAAGAAAAAAAAAAACCCAAATTAAATTGAATCGCACTGAGTCTAATATTGATCTGTCTTAAAAATTTCATTCAAGCCATTGATAAAATGTATGTATATGTTTGTAAGTATCTAATATATACATACATATATATATATATATATATATATATGCATACACCAACGTCTTACACTGATACAGTTCTGTCATAATGCTGATTTAAAGTCAAACCATAAATTCCCATCTGTTTGGAATTACTCTATTAAACAATTTCCTATCGGTAAGGAGCGATTACCTTGAGCAGGGCATTGTGCAGATAGAAGTCAGCTGCATTTTTCTTTCCTTTTCCGGGGCATAAAAATTAGTCTGGGTAATCCCATTCTGCTTAGGACGTCTTATGCAAGAAACAACGACAACTGGAAACCTCAGGCAGCTCTCTTTGTAAACGAAATCTCCCCCCCCCAAAAAAAAAAGGATAACAAGTAAATGAGATTTTTCATGCCCATTGAGAACTCAGACTGAGTGGTAAAGGGCATTATAAATACTCCTATTATTATCATTGTTATTCTCATTATTATCATTACTATTATTATTATCATTATTATTATTATTATTTCTATTTCTATTATTATTATTATTATTATTATTATTATTATTATTATTATTATTATTATCATCATCATCATCATCATCATTACCATTATTATTATTATTATCATCATTATTAACTGAAAAACAAACACACAAACCAAACAAACATGATAATGACGATGTAAATGAGAAAAAAAATAACAATGATGTATATAGAAATAGATGGAATGATAAAGAAGAATGAGACCAGGAAAAAGGAAGAGGAACTGATTGAGGAGAAGAGGAAGGAGAAAAAAAAACCAACAATCTAAAATTAAACAGGTACATTGTGCTCGATGATATCACTTTCCTAAGAGCGAGAAATGATTCCATTTGAGGAGGTTTTGACTAATCATCACGAATGATACGTTTACCTGACTCTCGTCATACTGCCTCCTCTGTGAATAAGCTCCTCTCCTTATTATATATATGATTATATGTAATTATAGTTGTGTAAATATATTTCATATACATATATACAATAATGTATATATAGATTATACACTAGAATGTATAAATTGCTGCTATTTTTCGTTCAAAACATATATTTCAAGTTTTTTTTTTCCTGGTTTGATTTGACTTAAAGGACAAGTTCACCTTCATTGACATGTGGATTGAGTGAATACAGCAATATTAGCAGAACACATCAGTGAGAGTTTGAGGAAAATCGGACAATCCGTTCAAAAGTTCTGAATTTTTTATGTTTCTGCTCAGTCACTGCTGGATGAGAAGATTACTACAGCTTGTGATGTCACATGTGTAGAACAATATAGAGAAAACATAAAGAAATTTCAACATATTTTCACTTTCTCGCATAATGAAAGAACACTTGACTTCCCTTTTTCAGAAGGCAGAGGAAAAAAAATTGCCCTTAACTTACATCATTGACAAGTCGAGGAAATGTGAACTTTTTTTAAAGTGAAATTTTGTGAAGTTCTCTTTATATTTTCCTTATATCGTTCTACTCATGTGACATCATACACTATACCGCAGTCTTCCCATCCAGCAATGACTGTGCAGATATTTTTAAAATTTATAACTTCTGAAGGGATTGTCCGATTTTCCCCAAACTTTCACTGATGTATTCTAATAATATTGCTGCATTCACTTAATCCACATGTATAAGAAGGTGGACTTGTCCTTTAAAAGCGTGAACAATACTCTAAGTCGCATATGTATACACGTATACATTATAATTATTTTCATGACATCTTGTATTAGAATTGCTGCATGAGAGCAGCTTACCTCTTCAATTATCTAAAAAGCAGTATATCTCAAGGCGAGAAGAAAGACACATAAGTAAAATACTCTTATGTACAATTCTTTTCGAAAGCCTTAAGCAATGTTTCAGTATTTAAAAAAAAAAATAATGAGAGAATTCATTACATTTCTTGCTCACAATGACGGGAATATAATTTACAATATATTTTTATTCCGCGTACTACAATATTTAAGAAATCATCGATGATAAATCCATTCAGGGATGTATACCGTTTTTGTAAGTCTATATTTGCGTTTATAAAGTGTAAATTGATATCTCAAAAAAAAGAGAGAAAAGATAAAAGATATAAATAAGTAAATCACTCATGACAATTTTAAAAATGATTCATTAAATGCCTTTGAGAGAATTCACTACACTAGTCTTCTTGCTCACAATAAACGTGAATATAATTCACGATTTATATTGATTCCGTATTATACTAGCTTATCGATTATCGATGATAAACCATTCAGGAATGTATCGATTTTTAAAGCTTTTATTTTTTGGATTATAAACAATGAATTGTTATCTAAAGACAAGAAGAAATGCATATTAGTAAAACAATCTAATAAATGACAATTCTTTTTGAAAGCCATAAGCAATTTTTCATAAAAGCATTAAAGAGAATTCATTACACTTCCTGTTCACTATAACGTGAATATAATTTAGAGTATGATAATATTTTGATTCCTTCTTATAATATCCGTTCAGGGATGTGGCTTTTTGTAAGCCTATATTTGGCCTTTTTGTTAGCCTATATTTGAGTTTATAAAAGATAAAAATTGAACGGATATCGCCTAGCCTACCCTGCTCTATATGCTGTCAATGACTGTGTCTATTAAAGTTATTCATTATCTGCGTTCTGCTATTGATACTCCGAAGTTTCATAGTCCGATCTAAGCTTATCAACCAGTGACAAAATCACATCGAAATATTCAATCTTCCTATTTTTGTCTGTTCATCTGTCTGTTAACTTTGCCTGTCTGTCTCTTTCTCTCTCTCACACACACTCTTTCTCTCTTTCTGTTGGGAAATCGCATTTTGCTCGTTAAAGTCTTAACGTCCATGTAACATCTCAGTTAACATCTCAGTTCACATACGCTGTACATTGTGGCGATGCATTCGGTGCAGCTGCATAATATTATACAGAGATCGTTTACATCAATAATTGTCATATCTTTTGTTACAGTTATGATGCACCGGTTGGCGCGTTGAATCACCTCGGCATATAGAATACTTTGTTTTCTTGCTTTTCGACCACTTATATCTCGAAGAGGCAGCAGAGCTTTCCTTATACATCTCAAGTCGCACGACCTACCTGCTTTCTGGCTTTCGGGGAAAGTATTCCCGCTGTTCCTATTAGAGCTAACCACATGGTGTAACCCAATTCATCCACTCTACTACCACATACGTCAGCATGTGAACTCGTGTCTCGGCGACTAGCCCGTTTGTAGTTCTAAATAAAGAACAGATTTGATAAATCAATGATACACAGACAGGGGGCTCGAAGTGTGTATTCGACCTCAAATTCAAGTAATCAGACTCCCCCTCCCCCTTCGCCATGTCTGTCTGTGATTAGTTTAATGAGTCGTTTTGAAGAAATGAAGAACAGAGAAAAAAAAAATGAGTGCAGATCTTGATGACAGGATATCGGCAAATCAGTCCCTAGCGGTACTACTACAGTGCATGGTATTGAGGCGGTGAGGAAAACTAGCACTTTCCGTTGTACCGCTTTTTTTTTTGTGTGTATTTGTGTTGTATACTGTATACAGCATCATGTAAAAGCATCATGAATAAAATATAACAATAATGATTAACCTTTCTTATCTTAGAAGTGCATGTGACATATTATTTCATTCCCTCTGAGAAAGCTTCCCTTTACACCTAAACCAAATTAGTCTTCAGTTACAGAACTGATTAAAATTGACACTTGACATTTATTGAGAAATGTTGTTTACACCTCTCATCAAAAAATCTGCTTCCTCATTTCTGAAATTCTCGAGTAAATTAATTACCGTGTAAATTCTATGATCACTCCGCGTTCAGAAGAAAGTACAGTGTATTTATAATATAGACAGGCAAGAAGCACGGTCATGGACCCCTTTATTCTCCCGATGTGGAACTAACAGGCGGGTAATTATGATATGGATGGGGGAAAAAATGATGCGCTGACATGAGAGCACGCAGGCGGCTCATCTGAGACATATTCGACACCCAGTAACGTCTGCGAACCGGAAGCGATTAATTATCGATTGACATTGAGCGAAGAGCGCGTGGCGCGAACCGGATCCCAGCTCTCGTGTTGTGTTGGGACGGGTAGTCTGCGGGAGCTTCCCCTTGGGCCGACAGGGCACTATTCCATGAATATCGTCTCCAACTGAGCGGGAAAGTAAGTCTTCTTGACTGAAAGAATGCATTCCGTGTACAGAGTACATGCTGAGCAAGTGGACCATGCAGCCAGGTTGC
The DNA here is from genome assembly GCA_033980235.1 of Diadema setosum. NCBI lineage: Eukaryota > Metazoa > Echinodermata > Echinoidea > Diadematoida > Diadematidae > Diadema > Diadema setosum. The sequence goes on along the minus strand of CM067066.1, from coordinate 20,389,461 downwards.
CAATTTTGACTTGCCAAAATTGTATACAAGGGAAGGGGAAAAACAATATTATCGCGTTACTCGATTATCAAACGACCCTTTCCAGGTTAACGTGCAATGTCAAATCAAACATCCAATGGTGTTTACCAACATCGTCAAAAATCATGCTAACGTTAAATTCAATTGTTGGAGTAAACAAACGTCAACCAGAGTGGTAGGCGTTTCGTTGAATCTGACAAATATAAGAAAAAAGTTCTGGAATATTAAGATTTAGGGCCTACATGATTACCCGGAACAATGATAACACAGACACGTTTTCAGATCGCACGATTTATGTCATGTCATCGCCTATACATTGTTTACTTCTACACAAATCATTACTAGATGTTACAGTATTACATTGTATTTGACATGAATTATAAAGCAAAAGAAACTGTATCCTCACACCAAATTTTTGAAGAGTCATGATTACTTTAGTCAGGAAAATTTCGCAAAACGAAGAGGGTTGAATTTGCTCGATTACGGATCAAGAGATAAATATCGTGGTACCTTGATATCGCATTGACTACTCTGCATTATTATGTACCGATAAAAATGGCCCTTTCAACGTTTGCTTGACTATATTCTCTATAATTATGAACGTTCACTTGGATCTAGCATGGAATTACCCTTTAAATGACATTCGAATGATGCAAAAGGGTGGAGATGATTCGCCTCTTGGATTCCTTCCTTAACTGGCACTCGTTTGGATATATCTTTAAAGGGGAAGTCCAGGCGATTTTCAAAATTTCACATCATGTTGTACATAAATCAACAGCTCCATGTTTAGATTTGTAACATTCATTGCTATCCTTGAGCAGAGAAACCAATACTCTGAAAACCCCAAACAACTTACACTTAACAAGGATGATTACATAGGAGACTGACATATTTCAGAAATACAGCAATGTAATCAGTCACAATACCGCTTGCTGAACAAGTTCATCTGTGTAGAATTCATTCATGCATGCTTCTTTGGTCTGCTTCCTTGAGCCCCTAACCATGCATTCTTATGGTGAAGCTGCTATGTCATCATCCCCGTTCACTGCGATTTGCTATAGATTTTGAAAACCTTCTTATTCCTTAACAATATCACTACAAATTCTCAAACTCTGTACCCTGTATTATAACCAATTCATATTTGTTCAAATGTTAAAGCGTGAAAATCATATAGGAGTTCTCCTTTAATTCTACAGCCGGACATCAAAACACATTTTGAGTAAACGCTCCTGTGGGTTCGCTATCATATATCACAACAGGTGGAAAAGGATGTACTTGCAACCTTGATATGAAACAAATAAAATGTCAAGGTGCTCATTCTGGCAATTCTAATTCACTACCGTGCCAAACGTCTATCTGGCATATCCATACGTGCGATACCACCCAACTCCCCCCCCCCCCCCTCCCCCTCCGAAATAGATAAATGTCGTAGATGTAATTGTCTTTGTATGGAGGAAAGTTTCCAGTCGATCATTGTAAAACATGATAGTACGCTTCATTTTTGAGAATTGTTCATACGCATGTATTAGCGTTTTCCCGCAATTCTCCATATTCTATCGCTCATTGAAATGTATTGATACAATAATACGGTCTTTCTCTTTTCTGTTTCATTTTTTTTTTTTTTTTTGATCTAGGGCAGCCTCTTCACTGTTACCACTTCTGTTCCTCCCTGAGTACCCTGTCATGTTTATTATCCCAGCATATTACCATGGTATATACCCATTCATATTACTACTTGATCAAGAGAGGCAGCTTGTCCAAAGGGACAAACACATCTTGCAGGATTCGAACCCAAGACTGTCTGTTTACAGTGCTTTAGCGCTATCCACATTATCAAGGAGCCTTTGACAGCCACGTATACACAAGGCAAATTGAATAAGGTGAAGATGACACGGTCTTATACTTCGAGTGTCTCATTCGTTTGTGCAGTGATCTTCTTCAAATTTCCCCCTCTTCACACGGAAATTTTTCCGGTCACATGGCTGTTTATAGCGTATGTGCTGTAACATTGATATCTCATTTTAAGTTTGTACTTTCTTTCAAAAGTACTGTCTACAATATCGACAAATATGTACTGTCTTTATTATTGTCTACAATCTGCAATCTAATCTTACTCCACATATATAAATTTTGGAAATTCGTGTTATTGGCATGTTGTTGGGGGTTTTTGAGTGATCGTCTTACATTTAAGCTCCGTTTTTCAGCATTTCATTCTTTTTTCCAACGCGTTTACTTTTGCAGCAATTGCAAAGTATACATTGTTTCTCTCATTATATATTACATTCATTTGTACAAATATTTTGTGATATTCTGTGTGACTTCTTGTGATTGAAATAATAATTGTCAAGTGTACGTTTTACCTTTTGTTGGATGAAAATAAACCATAGTTGAATTGAATTAAGATAAGAAAGAAAAATTCCAACAGTCACGTCAAACCTGTCACGATTCTGCAATAGTGAATCCTATATAGCGAAGATGGCTAGGCTTTAATTACCAATTTGTTGACAAAAGAAATGATTTTATGACATTCTATTTTTGTAAGAACTATCTGAAGAGTTGTGAGGAGATGACGTTATTGCATCGTCTGCTATCCACACCATAGTATGTGATTGTGCTGAATATTGCATTTTTATTTTCAGAAAACATGTTTGTTTAACTTTAAAAATTCCATTTTTAAGTTACTAAATTGTCATCCGATTTGATGAAATATAGAATGTATAGAATAGACGTTCTGCTGGTTTGATTTTATTCTTCATAGTGTTGCTATACTTGAGGTTTTTCTTTGACAACCCTTGTGGCACCTTGGCTACAAATTTACCGAACTTACAAGCTAATTAGCAAGATTTTTTTTTTTTTTTGGGGGGGGGGGGAGGGAGGTGAGGGGTGTAATATGAGTATTATTCTACAAGCTCGGACTCTTTAGTGGGTCCCTCCATTTTTCGCACTTTTCGTATTGTTATACTTTATTTCGACACTTCAGTTTTCACGATATTGTGTAATAACTACTATAAGGTTCCTCGATTATTTTATAGTCTTTCCATTCTACAATGTTCTGTTCACCTTCTTCTCTGTCACCAAAGGAAGTGAAATGTATAATTTCAAATTTGAATTTTAAAAAAAATCATATAAATTGACTTAAAGTGAATTGAATATACACATAAAAATCATGTATTTTCATTGAAAATTTGTTGCAGTAACCAACAAAATGACGCTGAAAGTAGAGGGTCACTGTCACAAGAGCAGTTCTTTGTTGTTGCAACGTCAGACAGGTTTCCACTTTGTTGCCTGGGCGATGACGTCATAGACCCTGAATGAGATTTGAGTCGGCGTATATAGAGAGAGCGGAGAGTGACGGAGAAAGATAAGGAGAGAGAAAGTGAATGAGACACAAAGGGGTAGAGAGGAAGAAGGGGAGAGAGAGGAGGAGGAGAGAGAGAGAGGAGGAGAGAGAGGCAGAGAGAAAGAAAGATGGAGAAACAAAGAAACTGCGAGGTGATGAAGAAGAGTCTCGTGTTTACGATGACATCACTTGATTGCTTGCAGGTCCAATGTTAGGGTGTACTTAAACGTCATTCTTGGGGGGGAAGTCCATCTTTCAAGATGACGCCCATACAAATACGTGGCCGTTTTACGAAGAGACACGTAATGTCGGTAGAAGACTGGTGTATGCAGTTACCTGGATTCAATGACGATACGCTTTTGTTTGAAGTTCAAATGAAAAAAAAAAACAAAAAAAAAAAAAACGAAGTATGATATAGAGGGACGATATCTATGTAAATTAAAAAAAATTGAGAACAAAGTGGAGTTAATAGGTGGTAATTTGAGGAAATTTTAGAAAAGATAGAGAAAACTTTGTACAATTTAGCTGTAAGCATTTTCGTCATGGTATGTTTTTTTTTTTTTTTTTTTTTTTGGACCGTCATGGTATGATAGTGTCACTCAGAGTATTCCTCTCCCGAATCAAAATTACCCAACACAACTTTGTCCATTGTGATCAGTGGACAGTGGTCAACATTAAAATGAAAAAAGGGGTGGCTAGTCATTAACCCCCCCCCAAAAAAAAAAAAAAGGAACCCACGAAGATATCAGATATTAACCGACTGAATCTAAAGATACAGGGTAACACAATGCACAATGCACAATACCATGCACGCTTCCTTTATGATGGCCGTGAATCATATTTTCCCAGGTCACATTAAAGTAAACATTGTCGCTTATACCTCTCGTGCTCTCTCCAACAAAGCACTTTTTTTTTATCATTATTATGATCACCCTCTGACTTCTACCCGCGTTTGTTGCAGCGCGTCTTCTCGCCGCGTTTTCCTGGAAAACAGATCTCCAAGGGGATGACAGACGACAGGGTGTATTGCTTCGTGGCGGACTCTATATCCTTCTTCGCGGGTATTTTATTTTTCCGTTGCTTGGATCTCACGAGTTTGCATGCAGTGTGTGATAATGTGCGTGTCATCTTCATTTCTATACGTTGTTTTTCATGAGACTCTTCTTTCGAGGATGTGACTAAATATAATGAGCTCCTGTCTCGACGGTTGTTCACAAAGTACTGATATATATAATATATATATATATAGCAGATGTATTCATATAAGATAAATCATGTGTAAGCGTTGGAGAAAGGCTACTGAGTCACGCTCCCGAGCGATTCAAACCGTTCTGTCAGAATGGGCCATGACTGGGACACGTCTACTGTTCGGCCTCTCGCCAAACCCGCCCGCCACTCCGTCACTTGACACGAAGTCGTGTCGAGCTCAAGTCTCCACGGGACTGCACGAAAGAGAAATGAAAATGAAAGCGGGAAAAGAAACAAAAAAAAAAAAAAAAACATAACAAGGAGGACACACACAACACACACAGAAAAAAGAGAGACTCAAACAAAATAGAAGACGAAAACTCGGCCTGAGATTTACCTCTTAAAATCAATCAGTCTCTTACTCCATCATCACAATGTACCACTTGTACACACTTTCATTGCCTTTCGCCCCCGAACACCCTACTTTTGCTCCCTCTCCATGCCTACGCCGCCCGTCTCCAGTTCGTTGATGTACGAGGATGGAAAGAAACATCCCTGGCTGAAGTGACGCTGTTGAGGGAATTGCAACGAGGGATATCCATTCAGCGACGTGAAAAATCTACTAGGATAATACGCCTTTGGAGGGGAATTCCCTCCTAAACAAATAATCAATCAAGCAAACAAACAGAACTAAACGTAAAAATAAGACAAAACTAGATACGTCTGTAAGGAAGGAGCAGAGAATAACTGTTTACTATAAAACGGTAACAGACAATCATTTGGGTAGAAGGATGTAGCGTTGACAGCTGAACATTTCGGGGGTAAATACTCGTATCTTGTATTGAGATCAAAAGTTTGGCACCATTCTCAATAGTCATATCGATGGCGCCGCACGTGAAGTTCTATGCGATGAATAGTGCAACCTGCACACTAATATACACCCCCTCCCAAACACACACACACACACACACACACACACACACACACACACACACACACACACACACACACACACACACACACACACACACACACACACACACACATTATCTGGTATTGTACGCACAAATAAGAAACATACCTGCCCTCATTTTTAACTATATAGTTATTGATACACATCAGTCCACTAAAATGCTCTCTTATTCCTTAGAGAAAACGTTGCGGTCGTGTGTTCTCCCCTGAGCTACTGTTTTTACTGAGATGCCCATACAATCTGATTTTGCCCGCATGGTTATTATGTGATGGAAGAAGCGGCACAAAGTTTAAATTCAAAAAGCTTTCATTAGAAATGACACCGATAGTCCAGTTCTCCAAGACAGATGTTTTATGACGTAAACATTGCCTTGTTTGTTTTGCTTTGCGTCTGTGTATTTGTATTTCATATTTTCAAATAGTTGGCTTGGAATTCGCTCTCAGGCAGCTGATTCGTACGGGTCTACTTTAATTTTAGTATTTCCTTTAGTGTGAATGCATGGCCTGAAAAGGATGGTATAGTTTTGGTTGAGATGGGGATTCAGGTTTTAAAATTTTCACTTATATGAAACGTTAAAAAACATAAAAATCTAAAGGGAAATAAGAGTGTATTTGACGATAATCGCTTTTGAAATGGCTAAGATATTCAAACAAAAAGCAAAACTAAGTGGTCCTAATAAAAGGTGGGTCCTACCTTTTATTAGGACCTCTTTGTTTTTGGATATCTCAGCCATTTTAAAACCGATTTTCACCAAATAAACTGTAAATTCCTCTTAGAATAAATATGCTCTTTAGTATGTCATGTAAGCTGTTTCTAATTATCTCGCAAAAAGTTAAAATCTGAATCCCCATCTCAACCAATCTACGAGTATACCATCCCTTTAAGCGTTCGTCATGAGGTCCAATCTGCGACACTGCACTCTCCCACACATTACGCCAACCTGTTGTGAACAACATATACACAAACAGATCAAGCTCCAAGATCATAGTTACGTACTTTGGGACAAACAATTTTGAAGGCAATTTACCTCACATAAACAAGTACATTTAGTGAATGCAGAAATGTCAGTGAAATACCTGAAATACCTGAATGTCAGTAATAATAGTCTGTAAAGCGCATTGAAACCCTGAAGTGTGTGAAATGCGCTATATAAAAAACCAGCTATTATTATTATTATTATTAATACCTTGTTTAAGTTTGTGGAAAATCAGGCGATCCGTTGAAAACTTACGAATTGTTTAGTTTGGTTATATCCCTCGCTTCACAGGAAGCCTACAACAATACGTGATGTCATAGTAATTGAAGGCCATGACGAGATTTTCACGTGTTCATTTTTCCAGCATATAAATGAAAGAATAATTGACATACCACCTCAGAAAAGCATGAATATTGTCTTACGATATTTTCAGTGACAAGGGAAAAAAATGAGTCTTTTGACTTTTGTATTTTTTTTGGGAATTCTCTCTGTATTTTCTTTATATCTTTCCGCGTTGAGACGCATAATAAAAGAGGACTTGACTTGCCTCATTCTAAAGGCAATGGGAATAATATTACCCATAACTATGTCAGTAACGAGTCAAGGGAATGTGTACTTCTTTCAAAAGATGAAATTTTGTGAAATTCTCTTTATATTTTCCTTATATTGTTGTACGCATGTGACATCATACACTGCAGTATTCTTCTCATCCAGCGGTGACTACACAAAAACTTCAAAAATTCATAACTTTTGAACGGATTGTCCGATTTTCCTCAAACTTTCAATGATGTGTTCTACAAATATTGCTACATTCTCTCAATCCTTATGTTAATGAAGGTGAACTTGTCCTTTAAGCGTGTAATATCTGCTTCGGACAACAAGCACACACACACAGTATCGGTGTCACTATTACTCAGTAGTTTCGCTAATTGGTAAACAATGGTAAACAAAACTCTGTTGTAGTTATCAATCATTTTTGGTAACCAAGCCCCCAAGTATATCTGGACACACTCTGGGTAACGATAAAAGATAGCTGATTTTTAGTTATGAACAGAAAATAAACACATGTGTTCATGGTGAAAGATACTGTCTCTGTGTGTGTATGTATGTATGTTTGTTTGTTTGTTTGTTTGTTTGTGAGTGCTCTGTTTTTGTGATACCTATCATCCCGGTATCGTGCGAGTTGAAGATGATGATATGGATACAATTAATCATGAAATACGCAAATGGTTTATTAGATCTGCCAGTGTGTCAGACTAAAATGTTTAAACTCAAGCCATAAATATCATTATCATTCCAGACAATCAAAGATAAATGAATTATATTGGTCTCAAACTTTCGTTGTTTTTTTTTTCTCACGTCTCTGTCGCCATGTTAAGACTGCATGTCATTAAAAAAAATCACTAACCTCGTTTACTGATCTGGAATAACGGCCCATAATCAAGAGGTCATTGCATCGTCAGAGTGGGAAGGTAGAAGGCCATGTCATCTCTCGGTCGTTTGTCGTTTATGTGGTAGAGGCAGTCATAAGTATCCAAATTTGGCGTCTCTCTAAACTTCCAATATATGTTCAAAAAGACGTCATGAAGACGACATAAAAAATAAAATATAGAATAAATGAATAAATAAATAAATAAATAAGTAAATAAATAAATAAATAAATAAATAAATAAATAAATAAATAAATAAATAAATAAATAAATAAATTTTCGTTTTCAGAGTCCGATAAAGCAAGTAATCATCTTAACGAATTCAATACCAGATTCTGAAATCCCCTGTATAGTGTTAACGCAGGTTCCATTGGTCAACTGTTCAAACGACATCTCAGCAAGATAATCCCTTGAATATACAATCTTCGATGAGGAGGTTGATTAGAAAATAGAATCAACACCAAAACAACGAATAATGTTTGTCTTTCCTCTTAAAATAAGTTTGTCAGAAACAGTTAATATGCTACTAATGTGCCTCTTCAGTGCTCGTATACCCGACACACACTCTGATGGGTGATATCCGTTATTCCGAAGGTTCATTAATTCGAAAATGAAATAAAGCTCGTTTAATCCGAAAATAGAAAGAAGGTGCGTACTGACGAATCTTCAAAATAGCGAACCTTATTTCATTTTCGGATTAACGAACCTTCGGAATAACGGAATGTAAGTTAATTCTGAGTGTAGAGAGATGGTGGCATGTCAGAGTTACAGGAAAGTCTCAGGGGCTATTTCAAGAAAGAACATCGCACAGTTTCTCAACTATATACAAATTACAGCAGTAGAACTTGGGTTGAAAATCAGCAACCTATACAAGGAGAGATCACGTGTTGTAAGATGATAGTTCCAAGTTAATTCTGTAAATGCGATAGGTTGATGCCGGCGGATTTCACATATGTTTTTGGGTTTTGTTTGTTTATACTTTTTTTATATTTTTTTTTTTTTTTTTTACTTATGCTCATGAACACTCCCCTTTGAAATAGTAAACATCCTTTATCTTTTAAAATAAAAAGAAAAGATGAGAGAGAGAGAGAAAAAAAAGGACAGAATGAAAATCCATACTTCCTGTTGACAATACCTGTGAATCGTGTTTGTAATTATGCCGGCATCAGGGGTATATTCCTTTCGCGGATGTGCCTGCGATCAATTTCGTAATTCTCTCCAGACAGTTAAAAAAAAAAGTGGAAATTAAAAAAAACAAAACAAAACACTATAAAGATCTATAGGAGAGATTTTTAAGGATTTTGGAAATTTCGGCATCGCAGTTTTTCGGTCAAATTCCATCAGAGATTGGAAATGGAGAGCGAGTGAAAAGCATTCTAATTCTTATCTTATCTTGCTGGCATACAGTCCTACTGAAAATACTGCAGAGTGAGCGTCACTAAAGTTCCAAGTGCATACATGCTTTCGTGTGAAGTTGCTCTATCAAACCTAAGAAACTCTTCCGTAATCTATGTAGTAGTTAAGGTTTATACCAGTGAGCTCAAAATGGGTCTTTATAGATGCATGTCCCAAAGCTCAGAGCTGTAGGGTTCACGGGCGTTATACATTCCGCAGCATACAACTATCCTCACCACAAAAACAAAAATGTGAATAGGCCTATGTTACATATGCATATGTTCTTATATTAGTCTTTACGTTCATGTATGCATGCATGTATGAATGTATATGTAGGACCTATATCCTTTTATACATGTGTATGTATATACTAGTATGTATATCAGGGCTCGACAATAGCGTGGCCCGATGACCCGGCGCCACTAAAAATTGGTGTCGGGTCACAAAATCATTTGGTGGCGCGATTGGACAACTAAGATTCAAAATGCATTGCTACTTCTGCTTTTGTTTGGGACCACTAACCTGCAGAACATCAAAATAACAACAAAAACTATAGTGAGATCAGCTAGTGACCACCAGACAAAAAAGTTAGTGTTGAGCCCAGTTATATCCTATGTCTATGTGTATATGTATGTACATCTTATGTACATGTTTGTTATGTACATGTATATGTCAATGTAGCCTATACGTATATGTACGTATATGTAAATATATGTACATGGACATGTACATGATATGTGTATATTATATATGTACATGTGGGAGTATATGTATAATATGTACGTATTTACTAGTGCATAAGAACGTTTGCACGAATGTACACATTTATCTCTTTTAGCAGTAGATAGTAACAAGAACGGGTGAAATATTACCTCATTGTTATACATAGATTGAAGCCCCTGGATTTCTTTTTTTTTCTGTTTGTTTTAACGGTCTACTGCCGTTCCTCGTATTGTATTATATATACTCACTTTCACTCATAGACCCATCAGATAATCCCCTCCTGAACTAAAGTTGATTAACAGTCATCCTCCTTGATGCAACAAATAAGAAAAAAAAATGAGACAATTCGATGATTCCATGCACGACACGCTGTCCCAACTTGACCCACGGGTGAGGTTCATTTTCTCTTTCCATCTGATTACTGCAAATTACTTGGGGGGGGGGGTCAAAATCTAGTCACTGAAAGTCACTTGAAAAGAATACTGCCTTCGAAATATTTCGTCTTCCCATTTCGTTGTTTTTTGCAGTAAACACTATCCCCCGAGCATCCTACACGTGTATACATAATCATCCATCACTTATTCTCTCCGAATGACTGCAATGAACTTTGTATCAGGTGGTGTACGTATCCCACCATATCACGTGACCCAACGAAAGTAGCAAAACAATGGGAGCGTGCACATAACCATGGACATGTAGGTTTCATACATGCATGGAAGACGACGCTACACACAATAATGGCTTTAGATTATTGTTTTGTTCGACAAAAGAGCTTGTTTACAGCATGATGATAGAACCATGAAGTTTCCATGACCCTTAGACAAACTTTCGCCATTACAAAGAGAAGAAGCACTCCAGAATAATAGACAGACAATCGACTTGTCAGAAAGTCGTGTCCGACATGTCATGAAAAAGCGCTTTCAAGCCAGAAACACTTGAACAAGTTTAAGAGGGCGTTCGGTTTTGATTCCTTAGGATTTAGCAGTTGACACAAAGTATACACTGCATAACATATACGCAATCTAAATACATCCTTTTACATTTGCTGTTCAAGGGGCATGCTATACAGTATCTCGCCAATACATCAAAGGGAGGGTATAGTTTTGTTTGATTAGAAACCTCCTATATGAAAGATGAAATAAGAGCATACAATTCTAAGAGGAATTCAAAGTTTATTTGATGAGATTCGGTTTTCAGATGGCCGAGATATCAAAAAAAAAAGTAAAACAGTGGTGCCAATAAAAGGTGGGTCCCAACTTTTACTAGGACCTCATTGTTTTTGGATAACTCAGCCATTTCAAAATCTATTTTCATCAAATAAACTTTGAATTCCTCTTGATATTGTATGATCTTTCATAATTTTTTTAATTCTTGTTCCATATTCTACATTTCATATTCAGGTTTTATATTCCATTTGATTGCGAAAAAGAAATTTATGTTTAACACAACAGTCAATCTGAGATAGAATAGCACAAATGTATATGGACATAATGAGGAACCTACTAAAAAGCAAAGCTTGCAGGATGTAGGTTCCAAAGTTGTAAGCGTTTAGTACAATATGCTAATTACGAAAGATAACGAAACATGCAATGATACAATATGTCATATCTCATATTTCATAAGAGGTTTCTCATTATGTGATAGAAAATTGGGAACCTGAAGCCCCATCTAAACCAAAATTACACCATCCCTGTAATATGCAAATTTTGGGGAATTGCTCGAGTTTTTTTTATATATAAATTATTCATATGGGCTGGCTTAGGTGTTCACAGTCCCTTTAAAGACTTTCACCAGTGACTCTGAGCATTGTGGTATACAGAAGCAGTGCGCTATTGCCAGCATTGCCGCGCAGAACAATATATTGTATCGTGTTTGCACCTTTACAATCCATTTGTCTGAATGTATTTATCGTAGTTATTTTGACAGGAGACAGCAACTACAATGACATTAATCTGCATTTTCCATCATAATTATCTATACTTTCTGAATGATGTCACTCATCAGAGTAGAATCAACAGAACAAGCAACTGGTTTCTCACACCAGCTTATGTCTGCAATCTAGTGATTAAGTTGTTTGTTTGCTTCACTCTAAATTCCTTAGATTGAGATGAGGGACAAATCCAAAATTAGATTGAAAATCTCAATCTAATAGATTAAGAAGTCAATTTATTTTTTTCAGTCTAATTCTGGATTTGTCCCTAACCACAATCTTACAGACTGATTTCCAATCTAAGGTATTTAGACAGACTGATTTCCAATCTAAGGTATTTAGAAAGTTGCTTTGTACTTCGTCATCAGCCCGCTCATGTGATTTGTCAATGTCATTATTGTGATCCTCCATGAATGATTTTGAGTGCAAGAAAACTGGAGAAAGGGCGGACAACTGTCTTTTAAAATATTGATTGCTTGTCCATGTTGTCAGCGTTATGTCGAGGTGTAAACTCAACTGTGCGCGTGGAATAGTGACACAGCTTTGCAGGGAGATCTGCAGTTTTAATAGGCCATTAATAATCGTTATCAAAATAATCATTATCAAAATTCTACATTGCGTATGCAATCAAAACATGACTCATCACTGTATGCTGACATTAATATTTCATAAACCATTAAGGTATATCTTAAGAACACCATGACACGACATAAGAAGATTTAAGGTATTGTTTACCATTGGGAGCAGTGATTAAAAAAATGTTCGAGTTATCACATTTGCTGCATAATGTGTATAGGTCAGTTGTATCTCAAAACATCCTACCATATAAAAATCTCGCAATAAAGCCTTAAATAAAAGGAGATATCACTATTTTTCTCAATAAACCATATCTGTAGACGGTTTATTCTAGAAACAATTTTGTTGTAACTATTGTTCAAATTTTGTATATCTATAACAATACTTAACATGGGTTGTTCTGATTACCTTTTTAGATTGGTTGTTTCTGTCCCTAAAACTATTTTGAAGCACTTAAGCTGGGTTTTTGTTTCATCTGCATATGGTAGATAATGCCTTTAAAGGAGCCCAACATTGTTGTCAGGAAAGCTGGTAGATTATGTCGTCGGTATCTTTATAAACATCGACGTACGAATAAACATATTGTCATGCGACACCCGAGATACATGAAAAATGCCACAGATCATTAATTCTGTAAATTTCAATAAACACTCCCCTCAACTTCCGGTTTTGCAATAATTATCATCCCTCCGCATGCAGAGGGATGGAGTCATTAAAATCTGATGTGTAGAAATAAAGGTGTCTGTTTACATAACACAACAGATAAATGACCTTCATTTTCTGATAGATATAGTAGTGTCAGATTTCCTTTAACACAGAAGACTATTCGAAACTGGAGGAATGTCAATTACGAATTACGAAACTAGCACTGTGAGGGTGACTGTCAACAAAAGCTTAGAACAATATATTATGGTGAATGCAATGAATTATAAAGAATCATTTTGAGAGTAGATCGAAACCCCCTTAATGGCCCATCCCTACTCATCGCGCAGCATAATATTATCGTATACTGCATGACTATGATGTAAGGCTGAATATTTCACCAGGGCAACAGTCTTTGTTTTGAGACACGATGGTTCACTCACGTACGGGAGAAAAAAAAAGTGGACAGATAGTCAACAGACAGCCTTAAAGGCATAGTCCGTTTCAGCTAAGCTACATTTTCCATTATGCATTGTCTATATCCAGATAACACTCGTTTTACTGACTCGGGCTGGCGACATGTTTTGCAGCATACTGTTTATAGTGTAAAAATTTTACTCTAAATTGACATCTTTTAGCTAGTCTCAAAGAAATATGACTTTTTTTATGACACGTTGTGAAGCCTCATTGACTGACTAAAATGGCAAGCCCACGTCATGAGTGTGATTTTATACGTCTAAAATGGACCCGTTTCTTCTCTGTCCCCCTTTTTTGTACTTCAATAAACGCTTCCCGACTGAATGTTACTTCCTTTAAGCTGATCTCATCCTCATACACTTTTTAACAGGCCTTGGCAACGCCTGATTCGTAGGAGGACAAGAGATTCAAGTTAAATAACCGCGCGGTCTTGACAGCGTATAATGTACACACTTTGTCACATGATCACGGTTGTCCTAGTAACCCGTTTGAACTCTTTCTTCAGTGACCAAAATGTGCACAAATACACTCACACACAAGAAAAAAGTAAGAGAAGGCACGAGAATCTGACGAGACGTGTTTTAAAAACATAACAGCTAGATTCGAATTAATTGAGTTTGAGGCAGACCATCTATTTATATTCCACAGTCTCGTCTGGTTCCATGTTCTCGGAAAGCGCGGTCCGTTTTTAGACCAGGCCATAACCCCCATAAAAATGTCACATCTTCCTGTCTTCGCCCTTTAAAGGTATTCGCCCTTATTTAAGCCCACGCTCGCGCTGTTTTCTTTTGAGACAGCATTGGCCGACAGTTTTGAAACGGGTGCATAGATCTGTTAAATAAGTCGAGGTTGCTGAAGGTCTATTTCCTGTCAATTGAAAAACGAAAGCTGCTTAAAAAAAAAAAAAGATACCTTCATAAGGTATCTTTATCAACCTACAGATGAGCTTCTGTAGGTTGGAGGTCGGTAGCCCTCATTGCGGTGCAGAAGCGTATGCACTTTGGTAACTGACTCATACCTTGCACTTACCGCGGTGTTCATCCATTCATCGCCACTTCTCCCGATTCTTGGGCATGATATCGCAGCAAAAGCAAAATAATGTTTACATATTGGTCTGTAATAACCCCTAATAATACCAAGAAAACGATGAATTTAGCGTGAGAATACTAACCTTAAGCTATCTTATAACACTTGGAGAATTTGACACATGCTTCTCCAGATACCAAAAAAAAAAAAAAAATATATGATTAAATTGTTCGATGAGCAAACGTTATTTCTATGTTGAATACCTCTCACAATCCTTTAGTTGCGAGATGGAAGAGCCTTGAATCCTTATTTTCCATGGTGCGCGTTTGTATAACTTGCTGCACGATATATAACTCCTTTCAATCTTGTTTCCGGGGGGGGGGGGGGGGGGAATAAAGGCAACTCTAGGTGATGAGCTGGACATGCTTAAAGAACACCCTAGAAAAACTGTTTGGCGGACTTCAGGCATAATAATATAAATCCATTGGTGAACTGGTCTATATAGTTTAATGGGGATAGCGAAAGGATTACCAGTTACTGCCTCACGATACCTTTAAGTTTAGCTCACAAAGGGCCACATCGGAGGCGTGAAGAGAGGGTGCAAAAGACAAAAATGAACAGACATGATATAATGTCACAGGTGGATAGTCTGCGCGTAGTATCTGACACTTAATCATCATCATTATTAAGCCTCCAAAGCGTCTAGCAAGCGCAGATATAAATGCTGTACAGCACACGGTTCTGAATTTATTTATGTATTTCATATGTGTGATGTGTGTGTTTTTCATGTTTATTACAGTGGCAATTTTCTTTAAAAGAAAATAAAAAATAAAGAAATATCTCCCCTTTTCCCTTAAATATGATTGAAATTAATCCATGTGAACATTATAATATATATTTCAATTTGACAGTTCTTTTTTTTTTTTTTTAGTATTTTGATCATTTTGATTAAGTTATATTCAAACTCTTGAATAGATACACATAAGGTGGACAAGTGATATATCTTTAGTCCCTATCTTTGCCACCAGAACAATGTATACATTGAAATCTTGACGAGTTGCCGTAAAATGAGTTTCATACCCACGAAATAGATTTGAATATTTTAATTCTTACGTGTCCTGTAAACCATCTGCTTTCATTTGATTATAATATATTCCATGGTCATTACACGATGGAAAACACTAAGAACACTATACCTGTAGTTTCTGACGAGTATCCTTCTGTTCTAATAGTTCCTCATCCTTTTCTTGCAAAGGGGGGGGGGGGGGGGGTCGGGTCGGACTCACTCACGTGTATCCGGTTGAGTACCAGCACCGATAAACGTATTTCCCTTAAAGGCATTATCTCCTTTACGAAGCGTCTATTGTATAATCTTCAAGGTGAAAGCTTAAATTTCATCTTAAACTACAAACAACTAATTAAACAGGGAGGTGTTTTTATTATCCTCACTTTCTCTTGAATGCTCCAAAGTAATATCTGCTTCATTACACAATGTCATGTCTATGAGAATAGGTTAATTGTAACAAAGAAAAACCCTGACCAATATACCTGTGTGTGTGTGTGTGTGTGTGTGTGTGTGTGTGTGTGTGTGTGTAACTATTTCTTGCTATTCATTCAGGAAGTTCCTTTTCGAGATCTCTTCATCTAATGAGTTGAGCAATTTATTTAACCAGAGAGCCCATATTATTATAATTTCAACATTATGATACTAACTTAACCATAAAACACATTATGTCTTATGAGGAGCATCGTACGTATACAGTCGCACTTATTTTGTCAATCAAATCAGTGCGGTTAATCTAATTTTTTTTTTCTTCGGAAGCTATTGATTCTTGCACAAAATACAATGTTGAAATCCAGTTGTTATACCTTTGATGAAATTTAGCAGATTAAAACACATTTTGAAATTCATGGATTTCTCCCAAACGCTTTGATACTTTAAAACTTCAATCAGTCTAGGTGTGAGGTACGTATGAGACATGATAAGAAGATAAATGAACTTGAGAGGTCCTTCTTAATGGAAAAAGCAAAGTATTTTTGCGAAGAATTTCTTGGAACGCTTTGCTTCGTCCAAAATGGCTTACCCTTTGGTTTTCTAAATTACTGTCTATCGAAGATGAAAATATCTACCTTCAATAAGTCGTGGGATATGTCACCTTGTCGATTGGATTCTCCGAGATTTTCAATTATTGCAGTTAGTTGTGAGTGAATCAGCTTTTGAGTACTCTTATCGCGTTAAATGCTTTACAAAAACAGATAAAAACGACAACAAAAGGAATTCCAACCAGGATGTTCTTTGCAACATCCGTTATTTCTTTCCGCCTGGAAGCGGTTTTCACCTGTAGTACATTTTAAAGAAAAAATCCACAATACTTAGCTTCAGTTCCAGTCCTTGTGATTTCTCCGCCTGTACAAATGAAATCATCATGACAATATTATTAAACAACGATGTTCGCATCAAAATATACAGATAAGAGTACTACAAGAATACTCAAAGGAAATTATGTGTATACAAGAACATATACAGGTTCGAGATGGCCTTGATAGGACAAAGTCAAATAAAATAAATGAAGACGAACGAGTTATGAAAGTGAACACATGTTCAAGGTTAGTCTTATATGCTCATAATTTATACCCATATTCAAATAAATGAGTAAACAAATAAGCAATTAATGATTGTACAAGAAAATTAAATTGCTTACTTTCACAATTCTTCGCAAGACTGTGGTATATCGGCCATTAAAGGCGGTGCTAGTTTCCTTAGTATACCTACTGTACTTGGTCAACATGTTCAAAATCATATTTATAAATCAGATGAGACGTTGATGTTATCACCTTCCGGCTCTCTGAAAACAAAATTAAAACAAAATTACCCCAGAAGACTAATTGCTCCAAAGACAAATAGAATAAATAAATAAACACGAGAATAAAACAGATAAATAAAAAAGAGATGCAGGAACAAACTCCACTAAATATATCATAGTCATTCCATTTGATGGAATTTATTCGTGAATTCATTTGAAAATAGAAGAATTCAGTGAAAATACCGTGCGAACGAATTTAAGCCCTAATTTGGCGGAACATTACTACCTCTTCCAATTTGCAGGAGACACCAGAAACTTTATAAATTTCATAACCCTCTCCTTCGGGGTTAGATTGTAATGAAACTTTCACTATTTTGTTGAGTTGATATTGCCCCGTTTATTCCAGTCAAGTCGTAAACGAACTGGAGTGTTACTACAGGAAGATTCTTACACGTTCTTCGTGGTGTTTCCTTTTCTTCTTCTTCTTCTTCTTCTTCTTCTTCTTCTTCAGCTGTTCAAGATTCATTTTGATCACAAGAGATGTGGCGCTGTGACGTTCCCTGACAACATGGTGTTTCCTCTGTTATAACGGCAAAGTTTCCATCAAACAGCCCCCGCCGTTTGAGATTGACTATTCCCCTGCAGTTTCCCTAAAAATTTTCCCTGGATACTTAATAGGTTGTCTGACAGTCGACTTTCCGTGAATTACTTTGACTGAGTAGTTGTATACAGTGTAAACTTTGGATCATGTCCAAGAAGTTCGTGGAACGTTCACAGAAACTGGACGACTTTGAGCTCCAGCCAGCGATTATCTTGTCAAGACTCTATCGTAACTGGAAGATGAATGCTACCTTTTCAAATAGAATAACTAATTTCCCTCAACCTTAAAGAGTAACGATGAGGAAGTCCACCCAAAAACAAATAAATTCTAAAAGAAAAAGAAAAAATTCCCTACAAGAACGTTGCAAAATGACAAAACAGCGGACAAGAAATAATGAATAAATGGCATCATGAATTGAAAATTTCACATTTCTTCGGAAAACATTTCTTGACCAGTCCTGAATTCTGAATATTCAAAAGAGCTAGTCATGATGTCATGATCCCACACTTTTTCATGTATATCATGTATGAAATCGGAAAAATTTTATTTCTAGCTAATACAGGTAAAAGCATATTCTCATACGAAAATACATCACAGTTAACATTTGTTCTTCTTTATTATGGGCGGTTTTAAGACAAGTTTTATATTCATACAGCTGAAATATGACATTTTTGTCATTTCTGTATATGAAATGAATTAGAAATTGTGAGAGCATGACATCGTTAACTTGCTGATTTGAATATTTATAACGACTGGTCAAGAAATATTTTCCGAAAATTTTTGAAATTTAATTATGTCATAACTTCCTTATTTCTTATCCGATTTTGATCATTTGATTTGATTTGATTTGATTTGATTTGATTGTTCCATATCTCTAACATAAATACCATGATACAGTCGATAGAACATAAGTTTAGACATAACTTTGTAATTACAAGAGAACACAAAAGACAATTTTACAAACATGAAATGTGGGGGACCTAATTAAAAGCAAAACTTGTATTGTATAGGTCCTATAGATGAAAATGTTGGTTTTAAAAACATACAACCTGACAACGAAAACTATGAAAGGAGGGAGTAGGGCGTAAAGGAAGTGAAAACAAAAAGAGCAAAGGAAACAAGCAACGACAGCACATTAGAAAATAACGAGATAGTCACCTGTAATACGCTTACAAGATTCGTCGTCACCCGGGCGATATAGTTATGCAACTGTAAAACCCCGGTCACACAGCGCTTTACGGCTTAATCACGGCCAAAACACGTCAAAAAGTGGTCTTCCGTGAAGCAGACGATGTTGTTCGCGTTGATGTCGAGTTTAAGACGAGCTACACGCGTTCACACACGTGGCTGGACGTGGTTAGCCGTGCTTAGGCAGTGCTTCAGCAGTGGAACAGCCGCCGACGGCCATACCCCGTACAAAGCACGGCCAAACCAAAATTGACCAAAAAATTACCACTTACGACCACGTCCACCAGATTTTCATAAGTTTTTGTACGTGATTTGGACGTGGAGTGCTGTGTGACCGGGGCTTAAAAATGTGCAAGAAGCACATGATACATAATAATTCATGAATTCAGGAATAGACTTGACATAAAAGACTGCGTAAGAAGAACGAAAAGCAACACGGAATACCTAATAAACAACGAATCCGATAAAGAAAAGGAAGTTAGCGTTGTTCTATATACAGGGAACATTTCACTATCTCTCTTTATTTAAATGAAGTTGATACAATTATTTGGAGTGGATTTCTTCTTTAGGGATCCTCTTTCTTGCCACGGTGTCTATCCGTCTTCTCAAAGGAAGAGATCATGATCAATAATCTCTTCTTGGGTTTCCGACGTTTCCGAGAGGAATGGTTTCTCTTTGTATACTCTTCTGGGTATGAGATGGTTACAGCTCGTTATTCCGAAGGTTCGTTATTCCGAATGCTCGTTTTTCCGAATTTCATTTTCGGATGAACAAATCTTCGGAATAACGAACCTTCGGAATAACGCCACAAAGATAATGTTCGGATTAACGAACCCTTTTTCATTTTCGAATTAACGAACCTCTAGGTATAGGGAATTTGTGTGTTTCGGATTAACGAACCTTCGGAATAACGATCCTTCGGAATATCGAACCTTCGGAATAACGAACAGCACGCGATAATATACGAACATATATTTTCATATTATCTATGATCACCGGACAAGCAATATCCTCCATTAGTTAGAGGTCATTTGCATAAGGCACGTCCTGTTATCCTTCTGTGTTGCAGCATGTTTTCTGGCTAAAAGTAGACCTGTATACAATCTAGAATACACTTGAGAAAATGCAATTCATAACACAAAGATGGCTATTAACATTGCTTGGGATTAACGAAACATGACATAGCACAAGAATGGCACAAGATTTCTATCACATTTTAGCTCCCAAGTATATGAATATCTTCAACTGACTTCATTTCTGCAAGTCGACATTCACAAAAGAAAATCAAAGGGGAAAAATGTCTCAGTTGTCCGAGAAAAAATGTTTCAGTTGTTCAGGGGAAAAAATGTTTCAGTTGTCCGAGAAAAACATACCATAGTATTCTATTTGAAAGTCACTAACATGTTCCAGCGTAGATTTTCATTCGCTCCTTTGTAATTGATACCATCATTTTAAAGAATTTTCGTCCTGCGTCCTTTGATGAAAAGTCAAGTGTTTACACCTGCTTTTTTTTTAACCTGTGACTTTTTTTTTAACGATAAGAGAGATCTGATCAAGTATTTCAAACATCGGCTCCAGAGTCCAGGATTCATGATTGGTTTCATGTTCCTATAATTGCAGGGTTGAAAAGAGTGTAGTCTTTTTAATGACAAGTGTGTCTTTGTTGTGGTGTATTTCATTTAGTAAGGGTTCGTTATTCCGAAGGTTAGTTAAAGCGATACATAGTCGATTCAGCATCGGCTCGACATATATTTGACTCCAGGTATTAAAGGTTTACCCTAGAAAAGAGAACGTTAAAGGAAACCCAAACCCAAAGAGAAATGTGGATTGAGTGAAAGCAGCAACATTAGTAGAATTAACATAATTATCAGTGAAAGTTTGAGGAAAATCGGACAATCAATGTAAATGTTATGAATTTTTAAAGTTTTGGTGTTGGAACCGCTGGATGTGGAGACTACTAGAGGTTATGGCGTCATATGTAGACAACAATATAAAGAAAATATAAAGGGAATGCCACAAAAAAAAAAAAAAAAATCATGAAAATTACACATACCGTCAACTTGATACTGACATATGTTAAGGGTAGCAATTATTTCCCCCTGCTTTCTGAAAGCGGTTAGTCAAGTGCTCTTTCATTTATGCTAGAAAAAATAATTTTTGTGGAATTTTCTTTTAAAGAGAGCACCTTAGTGTACCTCCACGACCTTAGCCGAGTGATTTTCGCTGGTGTGCAACGGACAGGCATGACTGAAGGGACTTAGGGATGTGGACATGGTGATGTCTAAAACGTCCCGTTTGTGTAAGTCTTCGAGGAATTTTTCGAGATCAATGGATTTTTATGATAGAGACATGCTAGAGAAAAGACAAGTCCGGAATAGGAGTGATTTTAGGGTTGGGCAATTCAGCACTTATATACATATTATGTACCAGTTTGTAACTCTGGAGATAAACGTATACGCTGTCAGAGGACGTCAAGGTATTGAAAATAGTCCGTCGTGCCTATCAGGGTGAAAAAATTAATTGGAGAAGATTATGCTTACACGTTGATAGCACACACACAAAAAAAAAAATGACCGCAGCTCTACGATCCAGATACATGGTCTGGATATTTCACACAGAACAAAACATTATCAGAAGAATTGTGCGTATCAATATCTTTAATCATGACGTTAAAAAAAAAAAAAAAAAAAATTGATTTTGCCATGGTCATGGTGTCAACTGAAACTGATTGTGGCGACTAAATTACTGACTGATTGATTTATGATTTATATAAAGGTAAAATAGATAAGCAATTGCAGGCAATTGATGAATCGATCAACATTTGAATAAACTATAGTGTATATGAAAACGATAAATGTTAATAACTAATTAATTGATGAAAACAAATGTGAATGAACGGCACAAAATGGCCAGATATGCAGAAAACATGAAAACTAAGCCTTCCTACCAATCTCGATCATATCAAAGGGACTCACGCCCATTTATATCAAAACGTTTTGTCATATTGTGTTGATTATCCTGCGACTGACGAATTGCATAACTTTCGATGGAGTTGCGGCCATTAAAGTGTAAAATTAAAACTTTTCAAATGGTAATCTAGACATAGCCGTAACGAAGAAACAACAGCAACAACAACAAGAAAACATGAAAGAAAAAGTTTTAAAACCTGCAGACAAAACAACAACAACATTGGTCAATTAGCAACATAAGTGAATGTTTATCATAGTTGGAGGGCGAATTCAGGGTATCAAATGGCTGGCCATAAAATCCATCGAATAAGTATAATGTTGCAGGTATGTGATATAGCTTACGAGATTCCACTGGGTATACACATTTTATGTGGTGATGATGACCCGATCAACTGACGCCAGTGGGCGACGTTCGCGAAGACATCAACATGTTAATAGCTTCGCAATTAAATTCCTCTCAAATCAGTAACGGTCTTCTTCTATTCAATGTCAGCGGTCTGGAATATTGTTTGGACCTATTCAAAGGGGAATTCCTGACCATTTAAAATGTTATCTTAAAAGAAAGAGTAAAAAGTAAACAAACTATAAACACAACAGTAAAGCTCTGATCAAAATAGGATAGAATCGGACAAATCGGGGAAGATATGAAATTGTGAAGTTTTTCTAATTTTCATCAAACAGTTCTTGAGCAGTAAGAATAATGCAAATGAGCGAGTTGATGATGTCATCGCCTCACAACTTGCCGTATAGTTCGTTAAAAAAATCTTGAAATTTCCATTTTGTTTTCAAGCGCAATCATGTCCCAGTCTCAAATCCGTACATCTTACTGATTATTATTATGAGATTATTCGGCATCACGTTTTAGCAGGAAAACTTAATTTTCGTACTAAAGGTACGAAATGGAGTCATTGTATCTGGACTTACTGTTTGAATTTCGAGAACAGTTTCACGTCCGATCCTGGAAGCTTGATCAGCTCGTCTGATTTGGTGGCGGGAAACATGGTTGCCGATCGGCGCAGGCGCACAGCTTTTATCACATACCAAATGGCTTAAATAAAAACCACAAAAAAACCACAAAAAACAACTAAAGCTGGAGCTCCACTTTATGAGAAAGAGATGGGAAGAGAGCATTATTATAATGAGAAATAGAAGGAAATAGATAAGACAAGCTGACAGGAGAGAGGAAAGAAGAGATGAGAGTCGTGAAGGAGGATTGATGATTTTAAACAGAATATCTTTGTCATGATTTATTCCTGAATTGTTTCTGAATTGTTACTCGAACTACATACGACTTTTTCTTAAACTTGGGTCCAAGTTTTAAGAGCATCTGCTACAGTAATTTGAAGCCAGTTCGATGTATTCTGAATTGTAGGGACTACTATCACTTTCTTTAACGGTGGAGAGAAAACATATTTCATGAAACAGGTCTATGGTCTCTCGATCTCGCTTAGGATTATGCACAAGGTCACACTCCCCATTCAGAACTCAAGTCATGTACGCCACTGGTTTCCACGAAAAGTCATGATAATAATATTATACACATACTGACATTCGGTTCCGTTTTACTCGTGTTTAATTATGTGGATATGTGGGTGCGTGCGTGTCTGTTTGTGTCTATCTCTGTGTCTGTATGCATGCCCGCCTGCCTGTCTGTCTGTCTGAGCTCACTCTGCATCTGCATTACTGCCCAGCCAATTCCGTTCGGCTGGACTTGGCGATAAACGGCTTTTTAGTGACTTGTTGGCAACAATGAGACATAGCTTGCTTTTGTGTCAGATTGCAAACAAGACACCTTATCCACAAGTAGATGCCTGATCAAAGCGCGAACCGACCAATATAATGATGACTTTGGACTTTGTTTGACTAACTAAATAGCCATCAATCGACCGGAGGGTTTTAATGTTACAAACAGATATAATATGGCGGTGGATGATTGCGTCTAAATTCCGGAAGTGTTTATCATTTGTTTTGTAGGTCACGAACTCTGCATTGCTAGATTAGCCTTGGGTGATCAGAGAGACCCAATTAATTGCCTCCTGCCAGTGTATCTAGAGTATATGTTTTGGGTGTTGTGTGTGTATGTGTTTTTTTTTTCTTTCATTTGAGGCTTGACGTCACAAACTCTGCATGTGAGAGGTGTATCATACGATCCATGAATTCATATGACACATATAAGCAATGATTGTAAGTGAAAACAACAATATAACACCACTTCAACATCAGTTTTGTAATCCTTTTGTCACCCATAAAGAGATTATCTCTGGTAGAAGATTAATTGATCGTGGTGGCTTAATCCAGCCGCATCAGCGATGGAACAGTGTGTCTATAGAATCAGTCAAGAGTCAATTTGTAAAAGAGAAACCCGCTATCGGGCCATCAGGTTGTAAAGACAGAGTGAAAAAAAAAATGATTAAAAAGGGCGTGTCGTGTGTATGTTTCCTTTGTGATTCTTCCAGTTTAAAGGGATGGTATAGTTTTGGTTGAGACGGGGAATAGGGTTTTAACTTTTTACAAGATAATTAAAAACCACTTGTATGAAATATAAAAGAGCATCCAATTGAACAGGACTTTAAAATTTATTTAATAAAATTGGTTTTGAAATCACTGAGACATCAAAAACAAAAGTTAAACAAAGTGGTCCTAATAACAATGAACAAAGGTTTGGACCCAACTTTTGTTAGAACTTCTCTGTGTCTGGATATCCCAGCCATTTCAAAACCGATTTTTGTCAAACAAACTTTTAATTCCTTTTAGAGTTGATATGCTATTTTATATTTCATATGAGAAGTTTTGAATTACATTGTATCTTGTAAAAAGTTAATCCGGATTCTCATTTCAACCAAAACATTCCTTTAAGCTCGTTCTTTTATATAGTCAGTATAATACATACTGAATGCATTTCCTCTTTCCCTTCTTTGTATGAACACATTTCGTGAGATCGAAGAGGTTCATACCGTGTAATAAATGCTTGTCCCTTGTCCTGTGTGTTTCCAAGGAGCTTCTTTAATATGAAGAAAAAAAAATCACCTCCACGCAGTATTTCTTCTTCTTCCAACATTCCATCTCGTTAGTCATTTCTGTCATTACCGAAATTGAGCAAATATTGCAAAGTCATCACAATGTTATATAGAGCATATACCAGACGCATGCTTCTATTTCGCAGAAAACATGTACTATCACATTTCAAGGGCCGAGAAACGCTGGTGTTCGAGAATGAAAGCCGCGGAAGACTGCGATCGCTAAGCGCCAGTCACACAGCGTTCCGTTCTCCTGTCTCCGTTGACTGTGGCGTACGAACTGTTTTCTTCGCGTGGTAATTCTGGAGAACATCCAGTCTACCCACGCATGGCGATGACGTAGCGGAGCTACTACACGATGAGTAATAGGCAGCATGCCGTTCGGTGTATCAGCCCTTTCTGCCTGACTAATAGTTAGTCAAACGCGTTGGAATGTTGCGATAGGTAATTCGGAGATCGATTAACTCGTTTGTCGAGATAGAGACTCTCGACGTATATTTGTGTCAGCAAAGAGATCTACGTTGTAGTATAATATCCTCCTCTAAGAGCCTATAGCTTGTGAGAGAACAGCAGTTGATACACCAGGTATATGACTATGTACTCTTTGAGAGAGAAGTTTCAGATGCCACAAAACAGAAACATAACGTCCCGTCAACCTGTTCGTTGATCCATCATACAATGATCATTTACCTAGAATCTATTAACACTGTCGCACTTTGATCGGTATGTTCCATTCACCTTTTAGGGAAATCAAATCGTTTGTTGAACACCCTACATAAATTGAACATGAATAGGTATAGCTATAGAATATAACCAGAGTAATAGGTTTCTTTTATTAGTGACTTTAATGACGAATTCAGAGATACAATGTCCTGGATTAAAGCAGGATATCCACATGAAATCAGTACAAATAAGTTTACCCCTACATTGGAGTGCACTTGCCAATCTAACCTAGCAGTGGGGTGTATGGGCCATTGATCCAATCACTGTGCAATTGCCTGCGAAACGTCACGAATGTGGGGGTGGCTTATGCTAATACGGTAGTCGGCTATGAATGAGCTCGTCATCGCTCTGTGAGCACGCGCGAGTGGGGCTTCAATAAATTCCTGTAAACGGGTAGCGACTAGACCAGCTGTGACACGCGTGCATGTATTGGAAGCACGGTTTGCTGGATCGTCTGCCTTCGGTATTGGGAAATACATTGATCGGTGTGCGCCTTGACAAAACCGAGTGATACCCGTGCTAAGTACGCAAAGGATTGGCCCACGAGAGAACGAGGGGAAAGCCTATCTTTTCTTGATTTTTACTTCTACCGTGCCGTGTAACACAGAAGCAGTACCGATGTCAACTATGCCAAGAGTGGTGTCGGATCAGAGGAACAAATTTGAGAATGATGAATTATTTAGGAAATTGGGTCGAGAATCGGAGGTACGTATTCCAACAACGCAGTGTGTTACACGAAAAAAAAAAAGTCTCGCGCGGACTTTAAGGTAACAGAGAACTTTATATAATAGAGTGTGATGATTTTGATAATTGACTTTGTCAATATCATGTTATCGGACACTTATTCACAGCTCAGATTTCTCGTTGATATTATTATTATTATTATTATAATGAATATAGTATCACCTCAACGCGTATTTTCTGTCCAGTGTGAAGAAGTGTATTATTAACCGTGCTCAGACGTACTCGTTTCTGTTCAGCACGTTTTATCACGAATACGACTTTTCGTGCGAGAGCCGCACGTTGCCAGTGTGTGTGTATATACTGGTGTATCCGTTCCGCGTTCCGCTTGGCGGAGTTCCATGTTTGGCATTGCGTAATTTCGCAAACCTTGCCCTTATCCCCAACAGAACGGATTCAGCACAACAAAACAAACATCGTTTCCTCTTCCGCGAATTATACTTAACTGCAAAAGAAGTTCAGTGACACGTACCACGTACCGTACGAGGCAGAAGTAAACAGTCTTGTTGTTTCGTGTACCCATTGCCAGGCAAACGCATTGACATTGTTCAGGCTCAAATAGGACATGATCGCATGATGCATTGGTTAGGCAAACTTGATCTCACTTTACCCAGTGGTATGTCACTTTACCCAGTGGTATGAAATTGCACTCTAACTGTTGCATTTATGCTGTATTCAAATCATCGATGCTGAATAGGTGCCATTGTTTCAGTTCAGATCTGCGATAGTATGTCCAATGGGCAATAGGAAAACGTGTATAGTAGTTAACGCAATTCCGTACTTTCGATTTGACATTTGAATCCGGTGATAGCAGTGATAAAGAGGAACCGATTGTGATAACACATCAGGTATATGTCATGCTATCATGTCGTACACGTACATTCTTACACATGTTGTGACCTAGTACTTTGACTTAATGAATGTGAAATACAAAGGAAAGTATCTCTTCCCCTCAACAAATGGGTGATTATTTTGTAATCAATGTAGAAGCGTCAAAAGTGCCCTTAAACAAGTGCAAAGCGTATCAAAGTCAAAGTTGCTATATGCTGACTGTATTCTGCCTCTACAAAACAATGATAGGTATTTTGTGACGTGATGTACAAAATATTAATTGACTGTGATTTTGTGTAGCTGAATTCTTTTACATCCTAAGCTACAAATCAAATAAGTGATTTCGACCTAGTAAATCTACGTAATCAGGTGATAGAAGGATAAAGGAATAGGGCAAGGTTTTGAGTCTAACGTCTGTAAAAAAAATACTCTTTATATCTCCCCTCATCTGTCATGGGATCTAATCTTAATGCCCTTATGGTTCTAGCTTGCCATGTTATCTCTCCATTAAGCTGCGGTCATGGTATAAACTTCGATGCCATCTTTTCCATCTTATTCTCGAACATGGGAATATCACTGATTTCTGATAAATGTTCAAATGTGTGTTTTCTTATGATGTGGTGGGTGGTTTCACTTTAAGTCGTCACAGTCGGAAATGAGATTTACTGCTTTACCGTTTAACAAACAGGAAAAATAGGGTGTAGGCCTATATCTGAACTTGTTAACTTGGAAATTATCATGCATAACTTTATCGGGTAGCTCGGGGTTAGGATAGATTGAAATTGTCACCAGTAGTGCTCACTTGCACTGCATCATTGGAGTATGATCATTGGTGACAACACGCGTGGTATAGACATTTTTTGCGAACAAAGGTAGAGATGTATCGTCTGTTCAAGGAGGTATCATACCTCCTTAACGATTTGCATTGTATTTGTAAACTACCGACTAAGGAATGACCCATATCAATTCATTTCTGTTCATTTGTCGACCATAGTGGCATCTATATGGTGGGAATAGAAACTATTTTCTCTGTAATCCAGTGTGTCAGCTTGGGGAATCACAGGACACGTGAGGAAAAGGTCTCCACTCCACGAGCTACCATCTCGGGCTCGGCGTGCGACCGGGTGCTGGCGTCGCGTCGGCTTTTGACGTTTACTCGCACTGTCGCTGGTAGCAGCCGAAATAGGACGCTGCAGGAAAGGACAGTGGAAAATCTATTTCAGTTCATTATTATGGCCATGGCGTCAGTTTAATCACTTTTGTCGGGTTATCAGTGGAAAAAGGACATATTTTGTCTTGTATATCGCTCATTATTTCGACATGTCATGCTGATTTAACTACCGGTTCGGCGCCTCAGACCTTCCCCATTACACACAGTCACGCCGAGCTGACGGGCAAGTCACCGCACCATTCTCCGACCTGAGCACCAGCAATTCATACATGAGAATGGATGGAAATAGAAGGGGAACCAATGGATGAAAAAAGTGCAAGCTCCGATTGCACCCGCCATGAACTCGTCGGAGTGTGACGGGGGTCTGCACCCCGTAGCGAGGAAGGTCGTGCCATTATAACAAAAGAAATTAATGAAAGGCATGGAGGGCGGGATGTTGCCTACGTGAGTCTCCAACTCGATCATGAATGTGACGAGATCAATAGCAGTATTGACGAGTCAGAAACCTTTACAATAGGTTCCGGTCTGGCTGCGATGGTCAAGTAATAATATGATGGCGTAGTGGTCTCGCAAGCCATCGCGAGGACTTAGGGCCGAGCCGAGCAAGCGTTCATGGCGCCCTGTCCCAAGATGGCTGCTGCCTGCCCAGCAGAAAGAACCCGTCTTACGTGACAGGGCTAATTCACCACGCTGATTTCCCCACCAAGAAATCCCCACCGACTCAACCAGTGTACCGTTTCCAATTTCCCGACTGCTATGTCTCCCCAATAAAATACAGTCGATTCACTTCTCGTCGCTGCCCACAAAATAATGCAATCTCATCTGATTAGAAGCTCGCTTGCAGACAATCATCACCCAATTCCAAAGTTTGATCTTTTTATAATGTGGGTTTTTTTTTTTTTGTCACAAAGATGATTTTATCCTCAAATAACCACATCGATATCTTCAAATAAATTTTCTGGTATACTGTAGTAATGTTTGATTGAGCAGAGTATATTGCAGACATATTGAAATTGTAAAATGACATTTGTTTTTATTGCAATGTCAACGTAACGACGAACACATTCATTACAGTTCTCCCCTTGCTTTATACAGTGATTATTACTTTTTGTCACACATGTGTCTTAGACACGAATTCAAAATTTCAAAGCCATTGACTGAGGGAATACTGTAGATAGATATGGACATGCGTGATGAAAATAAGCCAGTCGTTCTGATCTCGCTCGGCGAGCTTTATAGCCTTTCTGTGCAGTTGGAAATCTGTATACTAAGGTGTCGCGTTTGTTACCAAATTTACGTTTAAAGCGAATAACCCAAATCGTTATGATTACAGCGAACTTCTCCATTGAGTTATATAGATCTGAAGATGTCCAGCTTGTTACCAAATTCACATTTACAACTTCACTTGATACCTTCACTGAATTAATATTATAATGGTCTAGTTTGGGGGTTTGTTTTCCCCCTGAAATCCTTCATCGAGTGAGAGTGGCGTCCAATTGTCAAGCCTTCATTCGGATATGTAATGGGTTAATACTTCAGTCATTCAGCAGAGATACCAGTTGTCACTGTTTAACAGCATTTTGTTCTCTTCTTTGCCCCAAAATACAACAGGTTAGAATATTTTTTTTTCTCCCATTTTGTATTGCTACGAATGTCAATTGCAGGGAGATAGAAATACTGTTCCCTCCTCCCCCCCCCCAAAAAAAAAAATGCCTTTTCAGCTATTACAATACTGCAGTGCTACTTTACAAGGTTGGCATCCTGAGTCAATGTCGTGATAACTCTCTCTCTTCAAATTCCACTTTGTGACGGGCACATGTATATATTTCTATGTGAATAAAATGAAAATTTTCCAGAGTTGGAAAATTTAGTTCTATATCTGGTGGATACGACGTTAAAATTCACTAGTGATAGTCATTTTGCTGGTGAACTATTTTCATGGAAATGACATGAATGTTGGTAGATCCTTGGAAACGTTACTGCAGGCGTTATCGTTCATATTAAATTTTCCCAGAATCTCTCATTAAAAAGGAAAATATGCATCAATTGCTTTAAAATGTCGCTAACAAATTTTCTGCTTTCCATGGCCGTTACATATAGTTGAAGTGCACTTCTATAATTTCGTACGATTCAATCATTCATTGAACAAAAAGCGTATATAATGAAAGGCATATTACCATGAAATATATTGCCATGGAAACCACGTAATGATGCATATGTGTAAAAAAGCAGACCTGTGTAATAGGCAATGACGAGTGAAATTTGATACATCTCCTATACATATACTTGCGAAGATAATGGAAGTTTTAAGAGATATATTTCATTCACACTTATAATAAATAAATCAAATATCATGACCATTCCATGATGGTGACTGCACTTGTTAACTAGAGTTAGATATAGATAGATAGATAGATAGATAGATAGATAGATAGATAGATGAATAGATAGATAGATACGTAGATAGATAATGGGATAGATACATCGATTAGATAGAGAGGGGAAGGGAGAGACAGGGGAAAGGTTAATAGATAAGGTGGATATACATGTGACTCAACTATATGCATTTATTGAAGGATTATGGTGCTGTGAGTTCAATAACCTCTCTATATTTTCTCTCATTCCCCTCCCACTTTTGTTGAATGTCTTCCTCAGATTCGGTATACAGGTTATCGTGACAGATCGCAAGAGGAAAGACAGATGCGTTTTGTCAACAGCTGCAGGGAAGGACACGCGCAATTAGTAAGTCACTGTCCATCAGAGCAGACACCACTTACACAAAATGTTATATATACATATATTTATATATTCATATATTTATGTATTTATTTATTTATATATTCATGTATTCATATATTTATATATTAATATCTATTTATATACAAATCCTTATTTTGAGTAGTATTATCAATGATCGGGTCATCAGTGGTTTTGGTACTATCACAACATCATAATTCTGATTACCACTATCATCATCATTATCACCAATATCATCGTTATGGTCAATAACCTTACAAGTATGATTATTATCATTGTAAATCATATTGTCATCACTATGTACCTGTCTTCATCATTAATATCATAATTCTCGGAATATTCGACGTACTCCTCTTGTCACGTTAGCCTCGCCACACACTTAAAAGCTCCCCCAAAGTTCCAGAAATGCGTTTCACACATTCATTAACATATTATTATATTCTTTTCTCATGTCTTTCGAGGTACATGTATATGTCGTCGTGATTGAAGGTCTTCCCGCATATTGCGATACCTTTATTTTCATGCGGCTAAGATAACGACAAGATATGTGAATTTTAACTGAAGTATTTAAACCGAAACCGTAATCCTCCAGTACTGCTGGATCCATCCTAGATTGTATAACAAAGATCGAGGCTTATGAAGATAACCATAAAGGTATACAGCGTTGACATGCCGGCATTTTGAGGAGCTGTCAAAACTATTGCTCGCTTGTGAAATGTATAAACATGACTTGGAACTGCCAATGACACATATGGTGTTTAATGTCATGATTCTTAAATCCTTTTGTGAACAGCCAAATCTTCCCATAGAAACACAAAACACAACTGAGCATTATAATACCAGGAGTTTCAGTGATATAAAAATAATACACTAGTTCTCATCGAAAAGACCGAAAGAAAGAATGAGCTGATGAAATGATCTTAATATAACAATGTCACACCGGTACTTTAATTCCATGCAAATCTTCTATTTGTTAGTCAGACAGTGTTTTGCAAATCACTCTTTTTTTTTTCTTTCTTTCATATACTGCTCGATCTTTTTTTTTCATTATTTTCATAAGTTTTAACCGCCAATGCTGTTCCAACAAGATGCTTTCCGATGATCGATTGCAGGATTATTCCTCCGTCAATCTTTATGCTGTACTTATACCAAGATCTCATTTCTCTTATGGCCGAGAGCTTATTCCTTGAAAGGAGACAAGATTATGACGGTGATAATGATGGTGCTCTCATAAAAGGAGTTGAAAGATATTGTTGGTCGCATAAATCATACACAAACGAGTACATCCATCGCTATTAGCACGAGCATTATACTAAAGGCGCATTACCTCGTCCAAAACTCTCAGCTGTGTCCGCATCACGATCTCGTACCTCCTACCTATGCCTGTCCGCTATCACAGGCTTACCTCCTGGCTACCCCAGACGGCCAGTGACTCGCGCTGTGCCTTCTCCTCCCAGTCGCGTAGGATTCATATCCTACGCCTAATCCTAATAGCCTTGGGGGCCTTTCGGTAGAGAAGATCCCTAAATCCCCCTTTCCGTGATTAAAATACCGTGTATTAACAGGGCGAACAGAAAACAATCGTCTGCGAAATCGTGACGCGAAAAGAAAGGCGCCTGTCCCTCCGGACTCCCATCTTTAGAGTATGCTTGATCTTTTCTTTCTCGTCCTAAGCTTATAACTTCGAGCCTGTATTTATCATACCTAAACCTTTCTTGGATACTGCTTTACCTGAACTCAAGCGCATGTAGGAATTACAATCCTCAGTTTTAAATTCATTAACAGTATGCATCGAATTAACTCAATGATTCCAGTTTATCGTACTATGCCTTTCTGTGGACTATGATAGTGTGCAAGTCAAGCAGGCACGAGGCGGCGGCGTTCTGATAGAGTTGCAGAGAGTGCAGTGTGAGTGACGGTCATGACGTACAATTGTACATATCGCAAATTAATAAGCTGAATGAATTTCGCAAGAAAAAAAATTATATAATATTATACTTTCTAATGTTCATTCTGTGAGATGACACTAAAGGCTGATACTAGATTCTCCGAATGACAGTTTAACCTATGTCCTGGATGCCATTTCACCATACCCTCCTTCGATAGAATTTCATGACTGTCACTCTGCTCGCACCCTGATTTTGCTGCAGGCTACCGTCCCTATACCACTGCCAAATCGAGGTACCTAAGACAGTAAATCGTCTAGTAGTGTAGCCTGTAGCTACGTGCCTCACACAATTTTCCTTCAACAAACAGCGTGCACACAGAAAAAAAAAATATTTCCACAAAAAAAAAAGAGAGAAAGAGTGTACACCTAGCTGAGAAATATTGACTGATTAGTTCAAGGTTGCCCTTTTTCCCCAAACCTTCGACGATCTAAGCAGCGGAGGACGGCGGACGTGTATACTGTGCACATGGCCCGCTCGAAGGGCTCCCAGCCGCCGGCAATGCAGGCACGGGTGTCCTTCCCGCTCCCGTTGTGCTCTGCCTGCGACGACCTTGCTACTTCCCTTGTTTACAGTGAACTTCTACAAAGAAATATAGCTGCCATATTGTGTGTATAATGCATTGGCGTATATCAACTCAAGATAATGACGATAATCGAAAGAAACAAAACAAAACAAAGCTGCGTGTTTGTTAATGTGTGTTGGGGTAGGGAGAGGGTGGTGTATAAGCAACGATGCAGTCCTTGCTTCCAAATGAATGTGGGTGGTTATTGTACTATTTTCATAGCTCTTAGTAGGACGATTTGCAAATAAAGAGATCATGGACAATAAGTCTATAAATTGACATGGTTTTCAGTATTCGCGTCTTTTTGCAATGAGGTTGAATTATAGGTCTTGTAAACGTGTTCAAAAATATTGTTAGAAAAAAAAATGTAATGCATTATTGTGCTGTTTGAACCTGTACTATTCAATGGTTTCTCATTCTCAGTACAACCGCTAGAGACCCTTCTGTGATTCAAAACCTACCTTTGATATACCAAGAGGTATCACACCTTTTATACTAACTTTCCATCTATTTCTCTCCTTCACTCCCTTTCGTCACCCAGTCCTTCGTAGCAACCGGCACAAATCTCCACCTTCAGTTTTACCCCAACTCATGGAGCGAAACGAGCGACAGAAAACCAACCAAAGAGTACGTCGACTTCGACAAGGAAAACGGAAAGGTCAGTGAGGAGGAAAATCTGTCCGTCTATATTTCTTAACCCCCCCCCCCCAACAGTTTGCTACAATTACAAACAAAAGTGCTGATATTTGATGAACAAGAATAAAAGAGCAAAATGCTGGTCGAATTTCATTTAAGCGTAATAAAGGGAAATACCCGTTACAACGTGATAAGATTTAGCTCGTTTACCCTCCCCCCGAACAATTTGGAAATACCATTGGAAAACCACCATGTGTGTAGGGCAGTTCTTTTTATTTGTACTGCCATGCTTTTATTCTAAGTTTTTGAGTATGCAGCCGAATTATTTATAAGTGTAAAATGTGAAGTTGTATAAATTCAAGGAGTTCAGTCAAATAAAACAACTTTAGCACTATCTTTTTTTTTCATCCATAAATCTTTGACATTGTAATTCAACTGATTGTGTCATAAACATATAACTATTTTATTGTTGAGGTAGTTGTAAAAGAGTAACAATTGTATATGTATCACAAGCAGCTCTTGCCTATGATAATAATAATATAACCGACTGATTTGTGAATTTGTCAATGTCAATAAACACTATTGTAAATGTTTGTGCGAGATATCCAGCTTGACGTTAGCGTACTTAGAATAATGCTGCTGCTGCTGTTTAGGGAAATTAGGTTTGACATGTATACAGTTTCATGGCAGTCCCTTTATGTCCGTACCAATGAGGAAGACTAAACAACCTCATTGTTTAGGACATAATTGTGCCAAAGACTCTACACCTGAAATATCCGGAGGATCATGAAAAGGAACATGGCCTCCCTGAGCCGCTTATATGCCTATACATTTAGTGAGTAGCTGATACCATCTGCAATTAAAGTTGACAAAGATAATTTGTATGGGTTTAATGTGTAAAATGCTAGTGATTTAGACATCAGTTTTCATACACTCCATTGCATTGACATTCTCGTTTGATTTAAATGTATAGAGGAACTCGCATACAGCAAGCTTGAAAATTTGTATCAAAAGAATTGATAACATTTCAAACATTGAGAAAAAATTGATCATAATCATGATGAGATCTTTAAAAAGGAGAAAATTTGTATTAAGAAACTGGACATTTCTAACATTGAGGAGAAATCAATCATAATCATGGTGAAATCTTTACAAAAGGAGAACTCCGAGAGTACTTGCTTGACAGTAAAGTCGACAAAAAAGTTGAGGGCATAAAGAAATTTCAAAACTAAAAACATTCGTGACCGCAAAGATGATTATATCAGTCATGAACGTGGTATTCCTTTTAACCTCCACGCCATCACAACAGTATAGGTACAATTATCATTTACATGTTTGTAGTGTACATATAACCATGGAGGTAGATTTTGTGTAAAGTTAGACATAATTTTGCGCGGCGTACGTTTGACAGAGGTTTTCTTGAAGGGTAGGAACATTGTCAAAGAATCTCATTTTCTGAATCTTTTCGAAAAGAGGGGAACTGTTACTAGGAGAACAAAACTTGGTGACTGACACAAGGTGGACACGACTCCCAAGAACACGGGAGCGACACCTTTCCGGTTAGACGAACACTGATTATAGGCTCAGCCAGTATTTTTTCATTCTTATCATTCAGGCTTTATAGATTACAGGATGAAATGGTGTGAAGTAAGAAAGAGCTGTCTATATTTAGTCTGCAGTATCATAACTATGTTGATATCAACCGGGTTTTTTTTGAAGGTGACGTGTTTATAAACACCTATCGTCATTCAGTGGTCTGTGGTGTCTGCTACACCTCGACTCTGACTCGGCCGAAAAGAAGGTCGCCAACTGGACACCGCAGAGCATGCCCGCGATGAGTCTCGATCATCCCCCACGACCATCGACAAATCTTCCGTCACTAAATTTGCTTTTAACCCCACTATATGAAACAGAAGTTAGAGTGCTATAATACCAAGATTCTCCTTCGCCATAATACTGTTGCTCTGTAAAACATGGAAGAGCCGACGTTTTCCTCAGCCGCATTGCATAAAAGTACATTCTTTCCACATAGTATGCTCTTTCACCCATCGAGGAGCAATTTTTGATATCAAAGGAAGACCAACTCACCTCATTTCGGTGATAAGTAAATAGGAGTAATTAAATAACCTTTATCGGGTGTACTATTCTCGCGAGCACAGAATTGAGTCTCGGTCATTTCCGTCGGATAGTTTTTGTACCATTAACACACCTGTATTTTGAAAGTCTTGGTATATTGGAGGCCTGTTGTAGCACTCGTCGTAAGGCTTTCCCTCCGTCGGTTGTCAGCAGACGAGCAGACGGTGGTCTTCCCTCGTAAATTTGTTATCTACCATAGATGAAGAAGTATGATGCGCACGCGCTGAATGTAAGGAGAGGTGCGACGCCACTCGTTTCGGTGATTATTCCCGAACCATTAGGGCCATATGGAGAGAGTAACACCATACGTTATTACAGAACCTCTAAAAAAACATGGGACAAGTGATGAGTGTGAGAGGATTTATATACTCTTCCTTAGCGCATTAAGATGCTTTTCATGCTCATCGTTATTTATGTAACTACCACTGCAATTTGTCTGCAGAAGGTAAATATACGTGTATGTCAGTCTAATGCATGAACCGTGTTTCGCGCGGCCTAATCTATGTGTGACTGTAGTCTCCGTCTTTTGGGAGAGTGCTCAATTATATTTTATGGTCTTTGTCTCAGATTTCTGTGGAACCCTCTCGACTCTATACAAACGATTTTCTACGATCTGCAATTCTCCGTTTAATGACGTGTCACGGTCAATAACTCTAGGCGGGAAGTGCTCTTGACCCTGCAGCATTGACCCATAAACCTGTAATGGTCACTCTGCTCTGTCCAAGCAAGCTTGTAGCGGTCACTACGAGTGCATTATGCTGCTCAAAGTGTGCATAAAACGCTGTTATCGTTATAGGATTGGCTTAAATAAAAGTTAGGAAAAGAAGAAGTGATAGATATTGCTTCTGAAATTATAGAGTGGATGGTTTGTGGGGAATGCGCAGCAAGTATGGAAGGCTTCCCGCGGACGATCGGGGCAGATGTTCACAGACTACCCGAGTAGGAGCCTACATTATATCAAGACATGTCTTCTATTCACTTCTGTAGGAGACTCGGGTCATTGGCTTTAATTCACGAGATTAATCCTGCCCTCGAACATTCGATAACTGCTTTACACTGTTAACGACATCATTCTCTGCTATGTTTACGACCTGGCACGGATAATGATGTGATACTTGTCAAGGCAAACAATATCTGTGCCATTATCATCATCTATGAGCGTGAGCCAGAGACCGAGAGACAGGACAGAGCGGAGGAGAGCCTAGATAATGATCGTTCGATGTGCTCCGTGATGTCACAATCTAATCGTTGATGCATTGATATTTCGCAGCATGGCGGGGGGAATAATAGACTTAAGCGACTGCTCCTCGGTCTCGCGTTTAACAATGACAAAAAAACGGGTAAACATCTCACCTGCAGATAATACCGTGTGACCTTCATCATCATAGGCCAGAGCTCTGGCGTAGCCTTTTGTTGGGGGACTATGATCGTTGTTACTCAGAACCCAGCGAGAAATAAGTCAGTGGAACCGAAGTGGATCCGCCATTTTCTGTCCCTATTGCTTAATTCTTCCTGTTTTCTCTCTTGCTTTCTAGTCTCTTTTTTTATTATTGCGTTTTGTAGCAGTTATTTTTACCTCTACCCCACCCTCTCCCCTTCCATTTTCCTCTATTTTTAAACGCGCTGGCCCTGACAATAGTTCATAACAAGCCTGCATACAGTCAAATATCGGGGAAAACATGATGGAGGCATACATCAGCTTTGCGAAGTGATCTGTGAATGTTCGCGGTCGTTGCACCCATTTTGTTTTGGGCAGCGTAATCTCCCTCTCAGTCCTTCTCTCTCCCTCTCTCCCTCTCTTTCTTTCTTTCATTCTTTCTTTCTCTTTCTTTCTCTCTTTCTATATCACTTCTTTCGTAAGGCAAGACTTTTCAGTGCTTTAATAGCATAAGCCTTGTTGGTGTATACGGCTTGATCAAACAAAAGCATAATTGCTTTAAACATAGAAGAAGGAAGATAGACGAGAAGGAGAGATCGAGGGAGAGATAGACCGGGGAAAATCTCTTATCCTGATTTGTAATCATTTAAAACACCAGATGAATTATAGCCGAGACTGTTGCTCGGAGAATATCTAGGTCTAAAAGAAGACTGTTAAAAGCGGTGATAGAGACCATATCCGTCGCGCAGGAAACCCAATTCTAAAACTACAATTCTGCAAAAACTTCATGTGGCAAGATTGAGTTGCCGATTATGCAAGTTTCTAAGATGCGGCGTGGTAATACATTTATTAATATGCAATGTATAACATATGATTATGTATATGGTATTATATGTGTATGATATATATTTGTTGTATAAGTATATTTCTTTTGGAATTGTTTTGTCGATTGTCTTTTTTTTCACACTCGACCGTGAAAATCGACGAGCACAAGTTAAGGCGGAAGATCAAAAGTGCGAGATTCATAGCGCAAATTGATTCTTTACTTTTGAAAATGCATTGGTATAATATGATATGCTGGAAAAGAAATGTATATGACTGTGTATAATACTTGAAAATTGGTCTTTGATGTGGGAATTTGATGATGATATCCGACGCGGAGAGGTCCATTGTACCCATGTTTGCCTCCAGCCAGATCCTAAGACAAAATTCATTATGAGAGATATATCATTGGCGGCTTTGTCAGCGTACAATGGCGCACGATAATGAACTTGTTTGCGAAGAGGGGCTCGGTGGCCCTATACAAGAATACGATGTTTGTATTATAAAGATGAGCTGATGTCTCTAAAAAAATCTGAAGGAGCGGCTTCGACCCCTGGCTTCCCCTCTTTTCTTTTGTCGTCAGGAGTCGGGATTAGGGCGACGATCTTGTCTGCGAACCCCCAATGTCAACGCACGCAATAGAGTATTAACAGGAAGTGATGGTTTTGATGGGATAGACGTATAATTAGTGATTCTCAATAACGCACAGAAGGGGCTGTATAATTTGCCCACGCTCCCCGAGGCAGTTTGTGGGCCCTTACCCATATTATATTGGGCGAGCGGTACTTGGGGTTGGACTGTAGGCATTCAGAGCCCCGGCAACAATGGACGCAAAACTCCGGGGCGGAAATGCATTTTGTGCTGTTTTCATGGCGGGTAGGTTTTCTGAAAGTCGTCATGTTTAATAGCGGCTGTCATTTCGCGAGCCATTTATCATCATAAGTCTGTATATCTCTCACTCTCCATTCTCTTTCTCTCTCTTTCTCATTTTCCTGCCCCCTCCCCCCCCCCCCCCCTCCGTCCCCTCCCACCCCTTCCCCCTTCTCCCGGCTCTGTTCCAGCTCTTCTTAACAAATTCAAGTGTGCAAGGGGAGTACGATGGCATGTTGTGTCAATGAACTCGTGGCAGAGAAAATGCGTGTTGATGTAGCGTAAATGTATCCTGTTTAGGCGCGCAACGTTTCACCAACATGGCCAGAGAGTTTGGGCAGTGAGATAAGCAGTCGCCCGCCCCACCATGTCTGGCGGATCTGACCGCGATTTTTCATGAAGAAGAGAATATACGGCTGGAGAAGGAAAAATGAAAGCAGTCGTTTTGACCTCGGTGACAAAGCAATGTCTGTTTGTTATTTGTGTCGGTTTTTGAGGCAGAATGTTCCTACAGAACAATATTTAGGCAGAAATCGTATCGAAGAAGAAGATGAATGATATTCCTTTCCGATATGGAACTGTTTATAGAGGGGTTTGCGGGTTTATAGCGTAGTCAGCTGTGGCCACATTTAGGTCCGTGTAAAAGACAAACTGGTGTCTTTAAAAATGAAAAAAAAAATGTATATGCCGGATCTGAATTTTATTTTCCTCTTCTTGATTTTGAAAACGTCATTATAACGTTCATACTTTGCAGCAGTCATGAGAAATCCCTCCTAAAATCGTAATGATGGTGATGTATTAATACTGTCACTGCAATGTGCAACCTTCTTGCATACAATAAAATTGGATGTTTGACATGATGAGGCCGCCCCCTAAAACATTCATCGGCTGTCTAGTGGGGAATCCAAATGCATGGTATATTTCCTACCACCTTCATTTCTGTGGCCCTAAGATTCATAACATTTCGACTATCAAAATAATATTAGTACGAATCTCACCACGAAGAAATTTGCGACTACACTGTCTTCACGAATACCTGCAAAGCTATGTCCTCTGTAAGTTCCCAGTTAACCCTTTGTGCTCTTCAAGGGCTGCTCGACACAGAAAGCCCCACTGAGTTGTACACACCGTCCAAAGTCTCTGGTAAAGAAAGGGTTAACACATAATTGCTTTTGTGTGCTCTGAGTGTTGACTGGCACAGAAAATCCCCAAGCACGATGTATACACACTGTACATCAAGTTTCATAATGTTTGAACACACACTGCTGTCCAAAGTCCCGGCACAGAAAGGGTTAATTCACGTAATTTCACTTTCGCAGACATTATGCGATTACAACATTAATTGCCATGCATGTGATTGCATTATGTTAATCATTATTGCCATGTGACTGTATGATCTCAGTCTACGTTGTGGCATGTATATTCTTCACCTCATATTATAGTAAGGTGTAAAATGAAGGCCGCAATCTGTCGAATGCGACATGTCGAATACAATAAAATCAGACAAAGATGGTGGGATTGTAAAAATGGCGTGAATTCCCGCGCTCACTTTCGGTTTTTGTTTTAATTGAGAACTTAAAGGTCCAGTTTACCTTTGGGAGCAGTGATTTCAAAAATGTTCAAGATATCACATTTGATGCATATGTGTAGGTCTGTTGTATCATTAAACATCCTACCATATGAAATATTTGCAATA
This sequence comes from Diadema setosum, assembly GCA_033980235.1. Taxonomy (NCBI): domain Eukaryota; kingdom Metazoa; phylum Echinodermata; class Echinoidea; order Diadematoida; family Diadematidae; genus Diadema; species Diadema setosum. The sequence continues at coordinate 20,347,916 of CM067066.1, read as the reverse complement.
AAACCTAAAATATAAGGAGATATCAGGGTTTTTCTCAGTAAACCGTAACTGTATACGGTTTAGTCTGGAAACATTTTTATAATAACTATTGTTCACATTTTGTGTATTTAACAACACTTCACATCAATTATACGGATTCAAATTTTGACAGTGGTTGTTTCTATCCCTAACTCACATTTTAGAACTATTTTAAAGCACTAATGCTTTCACCTGCAAATGGTAAATTATGCCTTTAATATCGAGCAATGTCAGACATATTGTTGTGAGACGTGTAAAATTCAAGCTATAGAGGATAAAGTGTGACGAAGAAGTTGAAACATCCATGGTTTCATTGCGTGGTTGTCATCCTCTGTTTATCAGGAGATGAGCTTATTTTTATTTTTTTTTTTTTTTTTAGGGTTGTCAGAATATTTTCCCAAATTGTTTACAACGTTTGAATACAAAATACTCGTCTTGCATCCGGCCATTATCTTACCTCACCTCCCCCTCTCCCCGGACAAACCAAGATGGAGGTGAGACCTTCCTTTACAAGCTTGTGAGGGTATGGTTTGTTTTGATTTGGTTTGCTTTTTATATGTTTGTTTGTTTGTTTTTTGCACAACCTTCACTGTGTATATTCGCATTAATCATACAAAGGCATTTTCAGGCTATGGATCGCTTTACATGTCCTATATCATCAAATAACTCTAGTAAAAAAAAAACAGGAGAAAAAGACTGACTGAATGAATGGGATTGTAAAAATGGCGTGAATTCCCCGCGCTCACTTTCGGTTTTTTTTAATTGAGAACTTAATATCGAGCAATGTCAGACATATTGTTGTGAGACGTGTAAAATTCAAGCTATAGAGGATAAAGTGTGACGAAGAAGTTGCAACATCCATGGTTTCATGAAATAGGATGGATGATCATCTTGAGTGTGACATCCATTTCAATTCAATTCTATCTTTTTCATTTCTTTTCCCCACAAGTAAAAGCTGTTTCTAGTCATAAATTTTGATATGAAAAGTCCACGGGTAAAAACCAAGAGGAATAGCGAGTTTGCAGTCAGAGAAATATATGAAGATAGCGTGTGCTGCTCCTTTCCGTAATCACTCGAAGTAACCGAAATCGAGCTTGTCAGTTGAGGGGTAGTTTGCACTGATTTTATGAAATTATTATCAAGTAGCATCGATTCAAATATAAACACAAATGAATAGGCCTAACACGATATGACGGCTTCTTTCCTATTTCGCTCGGTAATATAAAAAATGCAGAATGCCTTTTCTGCCGCAAGAAGATTCTTATGTACGCCATCATCTAGTGGCGCTAACAAGGGCGAAGCAATTTGCTGGCTAATGCCGAAGAGGAGGAGTCATCGGAGAAGCATCCCACGTTGTTCTTCGCGCCAAGAAGTGCGCTAAGGAAAATGCCTTCCGTGCTTGACTACAGATCGAAGCCAATAGATCACGTCCTGCCGTTTAGACTAGATAGGTTTTCCTCTTTGACACGTCTGTATTGTGACTACTCCTATTTCCATTCCAACGCCATTAATAATACAAGCACGCTCCATACAGCGAGAGCGATTGTAAATTAACCATTGTCCCCCTTCGCCATGAAATCGTATTATTTTTTTCCCCGCTCCTTCGTGCATGCTCCCTCTATTCTATTCAATTGGCGGATCGGAAGTGCGGAAGGAAATCAATAGGTATAAAACGAGAGTTCACAAATGATTGGTTTCTGAATCACGGGTCGCAGGACGCACGCACAACGTCATATACTCCGGGAGTGAGTATACCAGTCAGGGGCAGTGCGGCACGGCACATTGGTCTGTGAACCAACGGGAGCCACGGGGGGAGGGGAGATGGAAAGAGTAGGTAGCGGGCATTGACATCGCTGGCTGGCCGGAAGTATAGCAGCGAGGTTTCGGAGAATTCGTCGCGCGGAATCGCCCGCATGATCCTCTTTTATTTCTCTCCCTCTCCTCCTCTCTTACCGTCTCTCTTATATTCTATGTTTCTTTTTTCTCTCTTTCTCTCTCGCTCTCTTTTCGCTCGCCCCCACAAGCACCGACGGGCCGTATATTCACCGGTGCAACACAAGGTTTCTTCCAAGTGCGACCCGCTTCCAAAACGGCCACGCGGGACGCGGGGTAATTACCCGAAGCCAGCAGGGCACATATCGTCTGCAATTAGCCCTTTGAATGTTTGACACTACACTTTCGCTTTCCGTTCATGCTGATTTCCTCACCGGCAGTCACAGGGTGTGCGTACAATAAAAGTGTTCCCTCATAGCCGAGGCTTTTCATCTCTCTCTCCCCCCCCCCCCCTCCATGTTCACGGACAACTTTTTCTTCTTCTTCTTCTTTTCCAACCTGTTTTGGGACTGGGGTAATGTGTTACTGATTTTCGCCTGCACTGCTGTTATTTGATAAACAAATCTATCTTGTTTTCCTCCATAAAGCCGCATAGACGTACTCAGACCTCTTGAAAAGTGGCGTTACTATGTTTCTGTCGGTCACTCGTAGGCCACAGTCTTGACCGGAGCAATTCCATAAATTGGCCTGAATGACCACAGAATGGTACTTGTCCTTCGAGAAAATAAACATCACAGGGTAATGCGTAATACGTCGGAGCAGCATTAACGTAAACGGTTGGACGATTGCTCTAATGTCATGACTGATGCTTGTCTCATTTAGGAAGATGCTCATTTACCATCTATTTGGCAGAGGTATAGGCAGTTGAATCGTGGGTGTACCAGCCAAATTTTTTGGGGAAGCAATCATAAATTTGATTACAGTGATACGCAACTGAAGATTACCATTTGTCAAAGTGAGGGTGAAACTTAATACTTTCCCCAAAAGATATATCTCACTAAAAAAAACAAAACAAAACAAAACAAAACAAACAAACAAACAAACAAACCAAACAACAACAACAACAACAACACGCGTTAAGGTATTCAATTCTGATTCATGACATAATTTTAACGATAAAGATATTTCTTTTTCGTATCTGGAAAAATTTAAAATTTCAGGATAGCAAACTTTGGAATTGTTTCTTCAATTGTTTGTGGTTGTTGTTAGTTTTTGTTTGTGTTTTTTTTTTGGGGGGGGGGGGGTTGTAGTTGTTTGTCCTTCAAAAGCGTAAGTGCGATTTGCCTAATTCACATTTTTATGTCGTAGTACCAGAGTGAGGCTGTCTGACAATTTTCAGTATACACTGCAGTCTATCGGTATATACAGAGTATGGGGTTAAGTGATTCAAAAGGTCGCTAAAGGTCGCCAATTCTAAATAGCGTTCTCACCCCCTTGGTCAGATTGAAGGGAATGCTCGATTCCCAGTCAGCGAAAAGACATAATTCGTGCAATGCGCCTATAAAATAGTCGGCATGGTGTAGTTGACACGTTTTTTCCGCTCCGTCTACCCGATTGATAATGATATCGACATACATATGATAGGTGTACGACTGGATTGCACCGACCATTAATACGGCCCACGACCCATTGTAGCTGACGACGTTGTATGCGTCATAATTCTGGGAATCACAAACACTTTAGTGTTTGAGCTCTTGAGAGGGCGTCGTTCGTGTTTGTGCAACCGCGCATCGACCTTCGCCGGCGAAATGAATGACTGACAACGTTCTTTACGGTCGTCGTGCTCCTATCGCGCGTTATAATATGTCTCAACATGTTTCAGTAAATACTCATTTAGTGGGGCAAAAACAAATCTGGTGTGGTTACTATCTCTGTACCATGAATGATGAAATTCGAAACATTCTGGAGATTTGGTGAGGATATTATGACATAATAATATGTGTCATTTGCTTACAAACGATGACCCGATCTTTCGTCGTTGCTGAGAGGCGCTCTTATTATCGGATTTTCATCATTCTCCTTCAGTACTTCGTGGCGATCGAGATACGGACGCGGTTTTGTCAGCATCATCAGATCCCTCTAAAAAAAGAGAAAAGTTCTCACGCTTTGTGTGACAAAATCATGCTCAGTGAACTCCAACTTTGGCTACTTCATTTCCTGTTTTTCCCTCTGCAGTGTATTCACAGGACCAGACGAGAGTCGCTTAAAATGGACATTGCTATCTCTGTTTAGTTACTGAACCATTGCATCAGTCAGACCGTATCACTGCCAGGGAGGCAGATCGACTTTCAAACCAACTAAAAGCAAATTATATATACAATTAAATATAATTACGTATATACAACCGTCCAGACTATATTTCAGTTATCTATTATACTGTCGCTAAACTGAGGAGTATCGAAATGAAATGAGAATCAGATATACAGATGAATGGTTCCGGCAACGAAAATGCATCTTTTTCTACTCGAACTCGAAAGCTGGAGGAAAACTTAATACCAACAACCAAAGACATAATCTCCTCGAATGAGTGATAACGCAAGCATGAATGCCATCGAAATGAGTGTAGTGTTAAACTTGATGAACCAATTTCAAGTACTTTGTTGAATGTCTTGCCGTGACGTATTAGTGGGCTAGCTTTAGAGTGTGTGTGTTTGGCATTGTATTTTTTTCTATTATTATTATTTTTTTATAGTCAGAATAGTGTTGTCAACAAAATGACGCAATGCCTTTCTCGCTGCAGAAAGTTCGTCCTTTCAATAGCCATTGTCCTTACACGTGATTGCGTGGTTGTTATCCTGTGTTTATCAGGAGATGAGCTTATTTTTTTAGGGTTGTCAGAATATTTTCCCAAATTGTTTACAACGTTTAAATACAAAAATACTCGTCTTGCATCCGGCCATTATCTTACCTCCCCTCCCCCTCTCCCCCGGACAAACCAAGATGGAGGTGAGACCTTCCTTTATAAGCTTGTGAGGGTATGGTTTGTTTTGATTTGGTTCCCTGTTTATTATGTTTGTTTGTTTGTTTTTTGCACAACCTTCACTGTGTACATTGTATATTCGCATTAGTCATACAAAGGCATTTTCAGGCTATGGATCGCTTTACATGTCCTATAACACCAAATAACTCTAGTAAAAAAAAAAAGAAGAAGAAAAAGACTGAATGAATGAATGAAACTTTAGCAAGAAGTAATAAAAAAACACTAGAACAATGGCAATCGAAGGCTGCTATCTTTTAAGTGCTGCCATATCATATTCAGTGTGATTTTGCTCTTCAAGCAACTCTAACAGGTCTTTCTGTTTAGCTATCAGTGAAAAATGAAATCAGCTGTTCTTTCTGTCTTTTTTTTTAAAGGATATCAACATATACCAAATAATTACCATAACCATAACGGTGAATGTCGAACGTTGAGGCAAACCTATATTTCGTCAGTGCTGTCTCCTCCTGATAACAAACCGCGAGATTGTTATAAGACCCTGATGCCGGAGGAACATGTACGTCGTGAATTCATTACAACATCGCGACAAAAACGTTAAAAATATCCAGCAACAACAACAAAAAACCCCAAAACATGATAATGTGAAGTTAGCCACAATGAATTGAATCGGGAATTTACAATCAAACAACAAAATGAATAAATAGAAGAAAAAAAATGAGAATACGGCGCACGGGTCTCTTTGACACGTCGTTATAGAAGCTGGAACGTCGAACACGCTTTCTTGATTGCCAATCAGTGTCAGCGGAACCATTTCCGTCAAAATACCTCTCTTACTCGTTAGATCATAGGAAAAATTTATGAATAATATCAATTTCACACTCGACTACCCGCACGCCGCTCTCTCTGTCGGTGTACAGAGGCCCACGTCACTTCGCTGAGCGCCGCGCTTTGTCTACCCTTTCTTCCATCCGCAGCCACGGTGTTGTGGTGTCAACGACAGAACAAAAAACAACAACAAAAACAAGAGACCCTCGCGTCGAAATGAATAGAAAAAGAGTGCAATGAGGTGTACCAATTATGGACTTCAGTATAGCGGTGTGAAATTTCACCCTTTGCATCTGCTTATCATTTGTTTCAGATTTCATATCTAGTTATTGACATCATGAGAAAAATAAACATATCGTGTTGAAAAAAAAAAGTGCGTCACTAGGTAAGATTGCATGGACCCCTGGAGTAGAGAATTATATCAATTTTCCAATATGAATATGACATACTTTAGACTGATTTAAATCCATTCTGTATCATGACTTTTTTTCAGTCTTTATACACTGAATTTTCAAATACTTGTTACTATTTATTGATCCGCACTGTAAATGTATTTTGCGAGTGTAATTTGAGTGGATAACTTGATAAAATGAAATGAAATGGGGAAAATTAATTGATAGCAAGGATTCGCAATTTGTCAGACCTTTTCGAGGAAATTTCAAAATCTTTTGATTTGAATTTTGTCATCCCATGAAAAGAGCAAAGCATCTGAGGAATTTGTTTATGGAACATAATGCCATCATTCCTTGAAATGAGAGCTAGGCGTTTTGCACTTTCTGGTATTACTTTTTTTTAACACTGCGTTCCAACATGATACCGATTAAAACGGACTTAAGCCTTTAACTTGCTCACACACACACACACACACACACACACACGAGAGATGAATGGGTGAATGGGTCATTGACCGGGTATCGCATAACATTTTGTCTTATGACTTGCATGACTGTACGAGAAATCATTACGCTTTTAGAACGAACGCCACTTGAGGATATACAGCGCTCGTACACACAACAATGATTGAGAGCCCTTGTAGCACAGATACCCCAGAGACAAACGGGCAGACAAACATACACAAACACAGAAATACAGACAGACACATAACACATACGGTTGCATACAGAGACAGTAATAACGGGCAGGAAGAACTGTCATGTCACCCCCTCCCTATATAATTATCTACTTGAGGGGAAATTGTCATGGTTATTGGTACGATACGCTCACCAAAGAGCTGCAGCCATCGGCTGTGTCCCACGCGCTGAGCTAGAAGGGTGAGACAAACCGAAGTCACGCCGACTGTTTGGCGGTGGTGCTCCGTTCGTGTTTTGTCTCGGGGTTTCAAGCAGCTGATATGAATTTGCCTTAGATGGCTCTCATGTGGACATCTACACTTGAATCATAATGCACTTTTGGCTAATTTGATGTTCTATACTGAGAAATAACCCCAGAAACAAACAAAACACCCCAAACATTTTGTTTTGGATAACATTTCATTAATATTATTATTATTATTATTATTGTTATTATTATTATTATTATTATTATCGTTATTATTATCAATATCATCATCATTATTATTATTATTATTATTATTATTATTATTATTATTATTATTATTATTATTATTATTATTATTATTATCATTATTATTATTATCGTCGTCGTCATATAATTATTTCAATAATTTTAATTCTATGTTTACCTAGTTTATACGACATATTGCCGATTTTTTCCCCTTTGAAACATCTTGTTATTACATGCTTCTCCACTTCAAATATTATGGTTACAATGAAATAAGCAAGAACTGTCGATAACATGTTATGGACTGACAACACAAAGAGCTTTACCACAACAACATATAACCGCAGCCCTTCCCTTTCCTTGTATAGTTTACCAATCAACCCTCAGTCCAGTGAAGTGTTGCTCCATCTTCAGCTCAGAAAGAAAACCAAACATTTATTTAACGTGTAGTCAATTTCTCCTTTTTTTTTCTTCCACTTGTTCCCAAAAGGTATACCTGAAGTCACAGTTCATCCTCAACGGCGTATGCGTGATATGGAAAGGCTGCATAGACATCAGCCGGTTAGACGGGGTTGGCTATGTGGAGTTTGATGCCCAAAGAGCCAAGGTAAGACAGAGCCAACCACCCGACCTCCACATTACACAAAATAGTCCAAGAAAAAACAGCAAGTGATATGATTTATTGTCACCTCGGTGTTTCTTAAAAAAAGAAGGCAAAAAGGAAATTCAAAGAAACGTATCTGTGTTTATTGCAAGGCATAAATCATAGTTGCATGAGTATACAAGCACTTTTCTTTGTTTTTTTCTCGTGTCAAATAACATTCCTTGGCAATGTTCTTGATAATTTTGATGATGATAGCAGGTTTATAGTAATTATTATAACGAAATACAACACAAGTTGTCGCAAATATTAAGAAATAACATGATAATTCATTATTGCCGAAGATGGAAGTATCTTATTAACAAATGCGGTTTGGTCATAACTTTTCACGGATCGTGATTTTGTAATTATTCTCACTGACTTTGCTCGTAAAAAAAAAAAAAAAAAAAAAAAGACGAGGGAGTCTTTTTGACATAAACCGTAATAACACGCAGCTTTTAAAAAGAAAATGACATCATGATTATTTGCAAACGTTGTTTTTAAGGCTCTCCTCTTTGTTCCAAACTACCCCATATTATCACAGCTGAAGAGGGGATATTTTATATTAGGAATTGCGTCTTTCGCCGCCATGCGAGTGTTTGTTCCGTGGCACGCAGATAACTTTATTTACAAGAAGGAAGATGAAATTATAGGTCCACGTGCTATGCACACAGAACAGAGCGCTTAGCGGGAGAAAAAAATGAATATGACGGTCATTAAAAGGTCAGATCAGGCAGTCCGATGACACTTTGACCTTTAAAACCCACCAGCATAACAAGTCTACGTATACGATGGCATAACCTCATTGCGTCATCTCTGTTTTTGTTTTTGCTCACTGTCATCTCACGTATAATTTTATTTGTTATGTGTTTATTATCATTATATTTTTCGCCCTCTCCATCTATCCCCTGTTCCTGAATAACAGGAAGAAGACATGATATACCGCGCCACGATGGAGCAGCAAAATAGGAGGCTTCGAGAGTTTGAGGAGAGGCAGAGGTTACACAGGGAAGAGATCGAGCGCGCGGTGGGGACAGAGGTGAGCACTTGAGCCACGCCCTCTCTCTCTCTCTCTCTAGAAAAAGAAAAAGAAAAAAAAAGAACGAAAGCCAAACGAAATAGAAAACAAATGGAAATTATGACTCGTGTTGCTATGGTAACGCCTTTTGAACCGTGATCTGTGCCATAAACGATGTAGCCTTTCGCCGTCTGAAGGAGAAGGAGGAGGAGGAGGAGGAGGAGGAGGAGGAGGCTGAGGATAGGGAGGAGGAGGAGGAGGAGAAGGATGAGGAGGAGATGTAGAAGGAGGAGGAGGAGCAGTTGGTGTCCTGGTTGTTGTTTGGAGAGTTGGGGCCGCCCTGCGCTGGAATTTAGTTGTTTCTGAAATGTGTAGTTGTTCATGATTTTTTTTTTTTCGTTGTTCGTTGTGTTTCTTTTTTCCGTCTGTTATCTATTGTGTATGTTTGTATGAATGTATGTATGTATGTGTGATTATGCTTCACACAGGAGAACTTTCCCCTTGAGTGTGTAAGCAGATGTGATGAAATGATTCCTGATGCCGGAGATTTCAACTGAATGGATAGCCTATTTTTATCATGTATTTATGTATATTTATAAACTTTACCATCGTTCTTAATATGTTGTATGTATAAAGTCATAATTTATTTTTTGAGCCACACTGTATGCAACGCAAATTATGCAAGCGTACAGTTTCGTCATCGGTCCATGGACTAAAGGAGGCACGGTGTTTACGATGGAAAAAAAAAACTTATGACAACGACGAAAATGACCAAGATTCCATGGAAAAGTGCAACTTTACACAGCTAGTCTGTGGTCTATGTTAGTTTGATGCTGAAAGTGATGTTGTGTGGACGACACCCCGTGTGAATATTGCTTTTGTATATCCGTTCGCACTATTTCTTCTGGAAGAAATATTACGTAGTCTGTATGTTCGGTTTCAACGTGCTGATGTACTGTAAAAAAAAACCCACAAAAAACAGACATTGTTTTTGTACATAGAGTAGTGCTTGTTCTGTATCGAGATATGATATAAACCACATTGTTCCAGTGGTTTGGTTTGTTTTGTTTAATTTTGTTTTCTTTAAGGCTCTGAAATGATATTGACAATGGCACAAAGTCACCGAGACATCAATGTTTGAAGTAGTTTGGAGACAATGCTTTAAACTGCAGACAATGCAGTTTTAGACAACATTTTGCTTTGCGTTCTCTCCGAAGTTTAGCAAAAAACTTTCGACAAGTGTTAAGCAAGCTGGCATCATATTTATCTCTTTCTTGTTCGACACCATTTTGCACTCTCTCGTAGCTGATGTGCTCGACGCGGAAATTTCCCATGGTTTCTTACCTTTCTACATCTCGGTGGAATTTTTTGCCATACGTAGCCAGACATCATCTTCTCTCTGATAAAAAAAACAAAAACAAACAGAAACACACCAATGGACAGGAAGTGACGTGTGCATTGTTCATTCACACAGGAAGCAATATTTTAGGAAAAGTACACCACAGGAATGGAAAAGCCTTTTATTTATATTTTCAATTGATTCCAACAGCTCAATTAGTCACTCGACTAAATTGGTGGTTTCTCTATTGGTATAATGTGATGTATTCGTAATTTTGTCCCACGTTTGAAGCTGTTGGACAATCGAGAAACTATTGTCGCTAATATCTTCTTCTTTTTTTATTCCCACAACCACATAGAAAGTGTAATGCACTTAAGGAAGGTCTATCAATATATAATTAAGCACAGATTATTCACAGTTGTAACCCAATATTACGTCGCAATTCAGTAATTGTACTGTATTTCACGAAGACGCATTGTGTGAAGTTGAGGTTTTTGATCGAAAGACTCGCTTGTATGAAACGAAGGTGCTGAATCGCGTTTTGTTTTGTTCTTTTTTTGTAATGATTTTTGTTGAAACACTAGATTAATCTTATATATCAGTCTTCCTGGTACGTGATTTAGTGATGAAATGTACCGACATTTTTTTTTTTTAACAAGATCTCGAAATGTAAGTAATAAAGGTCATAAATTATGCCTCCATTGAAAGAAAATACCTCTCCTGGTTGTGATCTTGCTGTATTTGGTCTGTATCTTTATTGCTTTTTATCCCAAGATTAAGAGTTTCAATCCTTCAAGAATATATATTTCTATTTGAATATTCATATCTATAACGTTTAAATTATTTACAAACATTAAAAAACCCTGTAATCTGTTTTCGAGAAAACAAGAAAAAACAACCTTATTCGATTTATAATTAGATGATATTTCATATCTCTTCAGCCGTTCCGCTGTCTGAGATTTCTGCTCATTTTAGGATGGTATGGAACTGAGTGTATGATATAACTGCATTTTAGGACTTTTGTTGCATGCTTCAAGGAGTAGGAAAAAGGGAGAAATAGAAAATGAGGGAGAGCGAAGAAAGAGAGAGAGAGAGACCTTTTGAGTGAGAGGAAAAAATGGGGAGAGAAAGAAATGGAGGAAGAGTGATGAACATACAAATATTCGGAAACGGAGATAGCAATATAGGTATGTCGGGGTATGTAGGTAAACACCAAGACAGTACTTTGCTTATAAATCATTCGCAAAAACAACAACAACAACAACAACAACCCACAAACAAACAAACAAAAATTCACTGAAAGGAAAATGACTCTACATTGAACCAAACTGATGCCGTCAATAATCATATATGTATGTATATATATATATATATATATATATATATATACATGAATATTTCATATATTCACAAATATAAAAAAAAATATATATATATATGTATATATCTATAAATAGGGATCGATCATGATTTATATATATATTATATATATATATATATATATATATATATATATATTATATACATATTACTATACATGCATAAAATTTTATACATATACACATATTCATATATATATATATATATATATATATATGCTTATTTAGTATTCAAGTCACATGAAGAGAAATAGAGGTAAAGAGAGAGAAAGAAAAAAAAAAACGATGAACAGCTTTTTTTTTCTGTTACTAATAGTACTTGACAGTACATGTACTTTTGAAATACTCAGTCTTTAAGTCTCAATCAAATTGCATACGTAAAATAATTAATCTTATATTAATGCAAAATGAAAGTTGGGAACATATTAGTTATTAGCATCTCAGCAAAACATATTCTCGACCTGTGACGTGAACTTCAAAAGAACACTAATGTTATGTCACAATTCTCCTATGATTAAAAGAAACACGGGTAGTATATAATCTTACAATATACTCTCGATATTGCCTTCATCACCAACCTTTTTGATTTCCAAAATATTTGAACTCATTGTAGAAGTTTTCTTAATAAACCACCCATTGGAAAAGAGTAAAACGATCTTGCCTGAAATCGATACCTACGCTTGCAGTGTCAAGTTAGGGAAAAACCCTGAACAGTTTCATTGTCATTGTACAAAGAGTATCAATCAATTTCAGAAATATTATTTCACTTATTTTTCCAATACAATGTTTTTCATTCTTCATGAACTTTAATTCAGGGGGAAAGGAAACATTGAGGTGTTTTTCTCACAGTGGTATCTAATTTATTGAGGTGATTCAACGTTCAGACAAATAAAATACCGTAATCATACTGACATCATGATTGCGTAGTATAAATCTAATTTCACAATTCAAAAAATTTGTATTTCTTTATATTGTTCTTTAGTTGCCTTTAATTTTGTTACCCTTTTCAGGAAATTTCAAATTAGTGATCAGTTCTCTTTTGAATTCTGATAATAAGAAAAATCTGAACACAAAGTTGAATTGTTTTGGAGTAAGTAACATGTACACGCTACATATATCGTGAATTGTACGAAAATCAAAATTACGTTCGTGAGAATCACATCTTCATTTTCAACATCATAACCACTTGATAACGTTTCCTCATCAATTCTAATATTAACATTGAATTGATTACTGATGATTTTTTTTTTTTTTTGCCAGAGTCAGTTTACATGTGGGTAATGCACAACAAACCACGAACAACTGTTTCAACAACTTTACAATGAATTCAAATCACATCTGATGTGAACCTCAATCATGTCAATCGAACTACGTGTAGATTTTCCTTGAAAGGTAAAATCCTATGAAAAATTGAAATTATATAGCTTTACTCAATTATGAAATAATTTTCCAACTTTCAATTTAAACAATCTACTGCACAATTATATTCTTCTGGAAGATTCAGTGTTTATTGTCAAAATATAACACTTTTGGATAAGAAATTCTTGTTAATCAACCAAATAAGCATAAAACTGCTTCGTTGTGATATTGCAATGCCACCCAAAATAATAATCACAAATTCTATTTGAATCAATCTATCATCGTATATCTTATGATTATCACATTTGATTAACACAAAGAATTCTTCGATATCAGATAATTTTCCATAATCCATTTCAATTTAATGATTGATCTTTACAACACCTTTTTCATGTCATTCAAAAAGATATATCATAATCTGTTTATTTTTTATATTTAAATTATTCCAAATAATTTCATCTTCAAATCTAGCTACTTAAAATATATCATGATGTAATTCAGCCTGTACTAAAGTGAGCAATTCTGAATGATATCGTCACTATCATTAATATTATTAATAATGTCATTCATTATCGTATACTATCATTGTCTTCGGCATTTAAACCAAAGGAAGCAACAACATTTTGAGTAAATAGAATGAACGAAAAACAAACCTTGATAATTCTGCTGTTTTTATGTTTGGGGTTAATATCGTACGTAAATTTCCTGCTAGGGTAGTCATGTACAATTGCAGAGAAGCTATAAAAAGAAAAATCATAACAACAACAAAACTGTTGTCTGTCGTCAGACCGATATGTGCGACATAGCATCGGGATGAATCATAAAATACCAGAGGTCGGCTTCAGAAGCCCGCCGCGACGGGCGGGCATTTAGCTGTAGACAGAGACGAGGACGTGTCACTTGTGCTGTACAGTGCGCGACCACGTGCATTTTTAGCTGCGTTTTACCACACGGTTTGTAAAATGCAGCATTAATCTGCTGAATAGTGGTGCAATGTTAGATACACAGATAACAGCAACGGCTTTTCCGGGAAACAATACGTAGATTAAACTGTGACTAACAGAGTAGGCCTACATCATGAATGCACATACCAAAGAGTTGTACTGCAGGCATTGTTGATACAGGCTACGTGAACAAGTTTACGGTAAAATACAGTAGGATAAACACCAACACAACATTCAGCATTTTGCCAAAGCCGTGTGCCAATCATGCCATAGCTAAAAGCAAGAATAACATTGCATATAATGTCAATGTTATTTTAATAAACGTTCAGTGTGTATGCCAGCGGATGCCTTCAATTTTAGCTTTAAGAAATACTTAAATTTGTTTCTGAAAAAATGTGCCGACTGGAGCACCTGAGTAACAACTTGAAATGTGTAAAACAACAACATCATCACTAACACAATCACAAAAATACACATACATACACACTCCAAAACTCAGCATAATAGCATACCAACATAATCTTAAAGGCATAATTTACCATTTGCAGATGTAACAAAAACCCAGCATTAGTGCTTTAAAATACTTGGTTCTAAAATGAGAGTTAGGGATAGAAACAACCACTGTAATTCTTTAATCCGTTGAATCCGTATAATCGATGTTAAGTATTGTTAGATACACAAATGTGAACAATAGGTGTAATAAAAATGTTTTCAGACTAAGCCGTCTACAGTTATGGTTTATTGAGAAAAATACTGATATCTCCTTGTATTTTAGGCTTTATTGCCAAAATTTTATATGGTAGGATTTTTGTAATACAACAGACGTACACATATGCATCAAATAATCTCATCTTGAAAACTTTTTAAATCACTGCTCCTAAAGGTAAACAAGACCTGCAAAAACCACGAAACACAATGACAGTCATCTCTGCATATCCCACGACGCTCTCCGTTGTTAAAACTATGGTCAAATTTGGTATGTTTTGTATTCATGCCGTCATGTCGCGGATGATTTACAATAGGTTTTAAAGAACCGACTGTAGCAACTTATGCGATGAATAGGGATGGTATCCCTGGTTCACTGAAGCATATCCTTCACTCTTGGATATCGAGGCATTACTTGCAGCTACATGGCGTAACCCACATAATAAACATGTAGCCTACACATACACACACCCACACACTTTTTTTAATTTGTTTTTCAATAATCTTTATTATTTGATTTATATAATTTCACACGACAACACATTCATCTTTAATGTACGCACATGTATGCACACAATACACAGCGCACCCCACCCACACACACAGCATGAATTGGTAACACAACTTCTACGTCTAAACAATCCTAAATTAAGGAATATCCCTCGTATCCGAAGTATAGTATAATTTTATATATATATATATATATATATATATATATATATATATATATATATATTCATTTATTTATAAAATAGTAATGCGTGGTGGAAACTGTGTGATATTTAGTTTTCATTGTCCACTGTCATTAAGTGTTTGAAACTTCTCTTCTTTTAATGCCATTCCTTTGGTTGAGACATAAATATATTTCATTATGATGCATTCAAATAAAATGGAATGTTTCTTTCGAAAGACGAGCCAACCGAAAGTATCATGTCAGCGTGTGTCATAACTTGGATAGAGAATTCTGTGCATTACACGTCGTCAGGAATGATAGTGCTTGGCGGAAATTCCTTGAGTTATTGATATTTGTTAAGAATGAAAGGTTTTCATTGAAATCATGTTACTATCAAGATTAGCGCGAACGGAACACTATATATGTGACATTTCCTTGGATCAAACAGCTGGCAAAAAGCAATAATTTTATTATATACCAAAAAGTTTCCCGCGTATCAATTCAAACACGACAAAAATTAAAATTTCTGCGAGGTTCATGTGACTCGGGAGGGCTTATGTTACTGTTTTATTTCTAAGGTAAAAAGCATCATGAAGAAAGTAATATATATATGTTTTACATATAAAGCTCTAGAATAAGAAATACATATATATATATATATATATATATATATATATATATATATATATATACTTAAGTTATTGTAGTGGACCCGGTTTTACAAAAATATTACTATAAGACCTATAACACGCAATATCGAAATTACAGCATTTTTAGAATACATCTGATTGAAGGGACGAGGAAATGTGTGGTAACGTAGTGATAGTATATGGGTGAAAATAGGAGAGTAATGACGAGTATCTTAAAGTGAGAGTGAAATGAGCATCACATGTTCCGAGAAACAGAAAGAACTCTTTGAGGGGAATTCCGAACCTGTTAAAAGAAAGAGTAAAATATAGCACATAGCGCAACTGTGACAGTTTCGTTTAAATCGGAAAAACTGAAAATTGAAAATGAGGAAGTTATGAAATTTCAAAGATTCGCTATATCTCTGCAAGACGGCTCTTGAACGGTTGATATGAATTTGGAAATGAGTGAGCTGATGATGTCGTCACATCACAATTTCCCAACGATCGTGTACCAAAAAATGACGAAACTTCAACTTTTCTGCTATAAAAGTGTAAAATATAATATTATTCCTGGTTGAATATCTGAGGTCTCCCTGAATAATGATCAGTAAGATATATGAGGATTTAAGATTGGGACATAATTGCGTTTGAAATTTAAGAAAATTAAAAATGTTAAAATCGTATGTATAAGCTGTATGGCAAGTTGTGAGGGGATGATATCATCAGCTCACCACTTGCAATATTCATATTGACTGTTCAAGAACCGTTTCGTGAGAATTAGCGAAACTTGACAATTTCACAGGTTTCCTAACTTTTTATCATATTTTAATCAAATTTTCATTGTTGTGCTAACCTATTATGATCAACTTTGATCACGCTCTTGTGGAAGCGTCTGTCCATTATAGATGATGTTTTGTCAGATTTGGTAAGGTTTGGATACCAGTGAGTTGTAAAAAGCATGTACACTCGTCCTATAATTTGGTCTCAAGTGTACTATTTTTTTTTTTCTGGTGAATGCCAATGTTAGATGAGTAATGAAATAGGCCAAGGTTGGCTTGTTCCGCCTCCACTTCATTTACGAGTCACTTCATAATATAAACAGACTTGCTGTTCTGCTTTTCCGTCGTGCTGAACGATCTAAAATACACGAATTACGATTCACACAGTAACGCTTCACTGTTAATTAGTTGTCACCATTTTACTTTCGCCTACAGCACAATAGTATAAAAAGATAGCATCCGTACACTGGGTACACGGAAACATACTGTATATACTGTAGATGTACAATGTATTAATGATTGGTCGATTATCAAACCATAGAAGGATTACTGTGCATGCTTATGTGACCACGTGAATTTTCTTTTCAAGACATATGCAGGGGAGCGGGGGGGGGGGGGGATGGGCTCAATCAATAGTTACCTGCTTCTCTTTCGTAGACCAAACGAGTTTACTCTCTAAATGGAGGAGAAACATATTATGATGATAATAGGGCCTATATACTCCGACTGCATTTATCATTGGTCAAAGAGGCGCTATCTAGCTCTTGTTTTTGTATATAATGCAGCGGCTCCCCACACACAATCTAGGATGACAATCGATGTGGTAGATATTCCTGCGACACTTAATCTATTTGGAGAATGGGATCATTTTCTTCATGAGAGTTATCATTTTAACCTCCTAGATACTTCTTCTTCTTCTTTTCCTCCTCCTTTTGTCTTCAGAGGAATCATTTTTATGCTGAGCACGCGAGATGACTGAGTTGATATCTGACGATGTGAGATGACTGAGTTGATATCTGACGATGTGATATGCCAAAGCCATTTTTGAGCGAAATTTTGTGATGCATTGTAGATATCTTAGCAAAGAGAGTTACTATACCTGTGACAGTTTTCGTTTTGTCCGTAGATCCCAGGTATAGCACCATTTTAGTGTCATCAGTAGGAGGTATTACTCAATTCCTTTAAAGTAGTGATAATGGCGCCAAAAGCCACGTCTTACTTGTTATTGACCTTTCAGTAACCCGCCCTTCGGTAAACTTATTAATAGATCATCTCATTCGTCTGTCAAATATAATCTGCATAGCATTCTGTTGACCTAGGTAATCGAACTAAGTTCTCGTCTGTTATCTTTTTGATGGACTCTCTGTCTCGACGCACTGAAAGGCGGCGGGCAAAAAAATGTCGTCTGCTATCTGATGACGGCCTAATGGAGGACCACATTGAAGTCGCTCGTCGTTGAATTCCTCGGAAACCGCGCGCTCCAGTTTTTTGTCTTCTTGTGGTTTCTTGCTTCTCTTCAGATGTGGTCTCTTTTCGGTATTTCTCTTTCTCTTTTCCATCCTACTTACGACCCCCCCCCCCCCTCCTCCTCCTTCTCGTTGAACAATGCTTTACTTTGAGATTTCCAGGTAGGAAAACAGTGGTGTATTTGTACCTTGTGTCTTGTGAGTCACGCTGGTGGTATTTCTTTGTGCACGTAGGACACAATATTTTTTTTTCGACGTCTTGTTTTCGGCGTTAAAGGACGTTTTGAAGATAACAGTGATGATAGCTGGAACTTCTGTATGTAGGCAACGAAACATGTTGATAAATCGGCTTTCTACTTTGAACGCCACGACGCTCTTACTATAATACTTTCGCGACTCTACCTATACGCGTATATGCCAGGCTCCATATTTCAAAGACAAAAGCTGCATATTATTATGCATATTTCACATTCCTTGCACAGCAGACGCATGATTCCTAATTCGTCCAATTATCCTTTGCCTACAAACATAGTACATTTATAGCTTTATTTCAGATCGGTAATGAACAGAAAGTTAGCACTAGCTTATCATGACAAGATCGTGATTGTGGTGTCGACATGCTTGATATTATATGCAAATGGATATCAACTGAAAGCAATAGGGAGAAGCAACGAGCAGGTTTACTTCCCCTATAATATACGCATCATCATTTTCTGTTGACCCCTTGTGTACTGTATATCCGGAGTGCCAATCGGCGCAGAAAACATAGCGTTGTACACACTCTCCAAAGTCCCTGGCACAGAAAGGGCTACCCCCCCCCCCCCCCCCCCCGACAGGGGTGGGGCAAGTATATACCACTTAGCATGGGTAGCAAGCGAAACTACATGTATTAAGTGGCGGTTGTCGATTTCATCTCCTTGATGACAAGAAAACCGTGACATTAACGCAAATCCGGAAATCATGGTATAAACATCGAGTCCTCTCACTATATCATTTAAAGCAGCTATACTACAATCATAAACAAGATGTAGAGAGAATATAGTCCTTTACACAATGCCAAGGAGGGATATGGTGTTCAAGTTAAGAGGAAATTATCTTCACGAGCAAAAGTTTAACAGTCAAATTATTAGAATAGTATGCTTTCTATGTGCGGAAAATAGAACTGTTTTAAGTTCAAAGTCGGCTAACGTCTTTTGCAAGTTATTCAGATTCCCCCTTTATTTATCATTCATTACCTGATTTTGTACGACATAATTCCCTTGACCTCGTCGGGGATTATCCAAGCATTCAGGATTATTAGGGGAATGTGAAGAATAAAAACATTTTTAGATATTTTATGCGTGAGGGTGATGTGCAGTGGAGGTGTTGTCGTATCTTTGAGATCAGTATCAATACTGAAATTGAGGGATAATTTTGGTAAATGATGTGAATGATTTCTAATGGTGTCAAACTATGATTCTCATAATGTCTTTATTTTTATTATAGTAACAAATTATATTCGCTTCATTTGTTACTGTCTTCCATCTACCCTGTCATATCAGGCGAATATTACGAATGAAAAACGGTCAGTTTAGAGACTATTTTATTTTTACCTTGTTTGACGGCACCGTCTAGGCCATACTGGTTAACTAATGCATAAAGAAACACTGACGTGACTGAAGCATTTACAAGTTTTCAAAATTATCCATACTGACTAAAATGACTGACTGACTGTCGAAATCTGTAAACATAAATGTCACAGAAGCATTATTTTTTAATAATTTACTGTTATTCTCTGTCGTATTCTTGCGCCTTCGCCCATAAAAGTAATTATAGATATAGTGATAGCATGCATGTGATAAATACCACGCAAATGGGGTCAAAAGGGACCTGAGTTTTCGATTCTAGCAGAATCTTCGCAACTCAACTCAGAAAATTTTCAATGATGTAACGTTGTTGAACAGTGGTCAATTTGACTACTCATCGCGAAACGTGCAATGTCGCGTCATCCTAAACAGGAAATCATGCGCGACAGTATGATGATGGCCGGCAAACAAAAGAATAAGGGAATAATATCCCCGTTTGTGTTTGTTTGTTTGTTGTTTTTTTTTACTAGCAAATTGATGTCAGTTGCATATCAACATACTACTGAGTAGTGGCGATGCAGTGTCATGGTAAAGAAGAGAATTTTGCAGTGTTTTTTCTTTCTTTTTTTTTTGGACATAATTATCATAATACTAACTTTCACAGTTGTCACTGACTGGTTCGTGAAGATAAATTATGAATCGGAGGACACGTAATTTTTTTTTTTTTTTAAAAGAACAAAACAAATGAATGGGGAAAAAGAAAAAATGTAATAATTTTTCGCTCTCTTTTGTCCCAAGGGACGTATCAGTTTCTCCGTTTTCGTTATTGCCCTTTGGCTTTGCTGCTCTTGTAGGCCTAATGTTCTCACCCTATAACACCTAAAGTAAGACTGCGATCTAGTGCTTAACGAAAAATAAACAAACAGACAAACAAACAAGCACATCAAACGAAAATACGAACAAACTGTTAAAGGAACTCTGCTGGTCAATGGCGGATTTAACACAACCTGTGAAAAATAAAGTAGCAGAACATATCACGTGTTTTTTTTTTCACAATCCGTTGTAGGTAATGGTCCGGCATCACCTCTCGAATCGATTTTTTTTTTTTGAGGGGGGGGGGGGGGAGGGGGATGATAAATAATAATAGACACGAAAATAGAAACAGATTGTAGAAGAGACTTATTTCACCATGAATGAATGCGCTTAAAAACCAACACAGTTTATTTGGTATGATGTATTGGCTCATATCCCTTTTGATTGCATTTTGTGTTTCCCCTGAAGATCAAACCGTAAGGGGAATCATAAAGTCGTGGACAAAGAGTTTTCTGGCCAAATATCTTCTCTGCCGATTTTTCAGTCAGTCCCCCTCCCCCCGTCTATTTCCTCAGCTATATTTATCTGATTGTCTATATACTTCTCCCCGCCCCGCCCCTCCCATCCCCCCCCCCCCCCATTTTTTTTTCAAACTGTATTTGTCATTAGCACACTCTTTCTTGCTTGGTTGATGAGTAGCTGATAGTCATTTCCAAAGCGCTTGACATAGCTAATCACTAGTCATGTGCTTTAGACACGAACCATTACTAAAAGTGAAAATGCATCTTTGTGTGTTTGTGTGTGTGTGTGTGTGTGCGTGTGTGTGTGTGTCAAATTGCCAAACTTCCTTTGTAAAATCACGCCATTTCTCGCTCGCCACAAACTTGTTCCAACTCGTCTGAAGAAGAAGAAGAAGAAAAAAAAAAGAAAAAAAAAGAAAAGACCCAAAGCCGAAGTGAAGCGTGCAATCTACATTTCCGGTATTTCGTTATCAAATTGTGTCTATACACGTATTCTGGTTTTGTCTTGTCTGCGAATTCTATGACTCAGGGCTATAGCCGTATATCAACGTCGCCCCGTCTCGTTTGTAGGATGCGATAGCAGCAAGATCCACCAGGCCCAATATGCTATGTGCTGATTAGCGCTACCCGTTGACAGCATTGCAACTTGCATGAAGCATAATGTGAGTCAACTTGAGGTCGGCAAATATTGGAATCGGAAGGGGTCGTACAGTCGGTCTAGGTTGGTCTCTAGAAAGAAAATGATTCAACTCTTAACGGTTAATCCTAAACACTTTTTGTGTGTGTGTGTGTGACTGCGTTCTTTGAGTATTCGCCACCACAAAAGAGGAAATTATTAATAAGGCCCACGAAGTGTTATTCTGGTTTGTGTATATGATTTTGAAAACGTTACCATGGCGTGTAATATACCCCCGCATAACAAGGGAAACGGGATAGACAAGAGTACTACGTGTAGATTATTATATCTGTGGTGTGAACAACGATTTTGGTTTAGTGTTTAGTGTTTACGGTCTATTTTCGTGACTTGTCCTTCGCACGGGTATCAATATGAAATGCGGCGTATACGAACTGCTCGTTTAGACGTGAAACACAATAAACATTTCATATTGTACCAAGGTTTTTAAAGTGAACTAAATGTTTTGTTTTGCTACGCAGCTGAATTCTAAAGAAGAATTATTTTGTCATGTTATCGTCTTATTGCGTATGATCAAAAGGTGTTAACAGGCGTGATTTTGTAAAGCAAATGAGTTACACGTATTGTTGCAACTCTTTGACGGTACTTGTAAACATTGTAATCATACAGCTGTAATGACGCACACACACACACACACACACACACACACACACACACACACATAGACACATAGAAAAAGCTATACTAGCATTCTCAGATTATAGTCAGTTCCGCTATCTAATGTCAAAAAATGGAAATAATTTGAATTGAAAAACAATGTGAACTTTCCATCCAGCTTTACGAAACGCTGCCCATTTTTTATTTATTATGATTTTTTTTTTTTTTGGAGGGGCGACCATGAAAGTTGGAACCTTGGCGTCTACTCCAAGTTTGTTTATTTTAGGGCTATATTTTTTGTGGCATAAAGAAGTATACGGAACTGCATTTAACGCTTACATTTTCCCCCTCACGCTGAAGAGAAAAGACACTTCGTATATTATGAATTTTGACAGGTGCAAATGAGAAATAATTTGTCTATTTGATATGTATATATTATATATATGTATATATGCAAGTTTGTAAAGACTTTTTTCTTTACTAAATGTATTTAATGGGCCCAATATTATGTATTATTTTGTTTGCGTCGTATATTCGTATGACTTATTTTATATATTCTACATTCTACGGGTAGCATAATTGCGATACTGGATTAGCCACTGCAACAATATTAGACGACGTACTCAAGAAATTTGCGCGGCTTACAATGATTATGTCCAACTCATGTGAACGAGTGGAATGGGGAATCAATATGCGATGCGTCAGGATGTACGCAGTGAACATGTTCTTACCTTTTACACTTTTGAATCACGAAAATGCCTCCTTTGTTTAAGGTATAGCCACATTTATAAGGTAAGAAGGTGTGTGCCTGTGTGAGAGTAAGGGGGGGGGGAGGGGGAGGGGGTGTATGGAGACTGCACCGGTAAAGTGGCCGTCAATAACGCTAGTGCGCAATTTGACACCGCTTTCATCTAAGCATACGCCTTGCGCATGCTTTGTCTGCACCACGCCGTTCAAAATGAAAGCCAGTTTTCTGCGTGTGGGACCACTACACGCTAACACGTCTCGAACAATGCCAGTCAAAAGTGCCTTCGAAAT
Source organism: Diadema setosum (assembly GCA_033980235.1). NCBI lineage: Eukaryota > Metazoa > Echinodermata > Echinoidea > Diadematoida > Diadematidae > Diadema > Diadema setosum. The sequence goes on along the minus strand of CM067066.1, from coordinate 20,324,622 downwards.
TACAGAAGAAAGAAGAATGGACTCGCGACAAAGGAACGTGCGGATTTGTGTATTTTGTTTGTCTGTTATCCGCTGAAAGAACTTTCTTTCACGCAGGCACGCAGAACTCAACCCAAGCCAGAAATGTGTGAACCGAGAGCTGTACTTTTGGGGGCGCCCACCACGTGGTGTTAAGTGCAGCATTTTCTCTAAGCGCTTGATTTAGCTGCGCGGTCATTCAACTTGCCTCGCTAACCTTCGTGCGATTCAGCGATGCGACGTGGCGGGGCCTGCGGGCGGAGCAGGCGGGCATGAGACAGCTGAAGCCTGTTGGTCAGGACGTGGTTTGCGTCTGCAGTATATATCGCTGCGCTGTTGCTGTTCGAAGTTGCAAGAGCCTCCGGGTCTCTTTTCTCTTTCTCTCTTTTTTCTCTGCCTGCAAAAAAAAAAAAAGCTTGAAGATAGGAGAAAGCAAAGAAGAAGCGTTTAAGAGAGATAGATTGAAAGAACAGATAGATTGAAAGATGTTAGTACCCGAAAATTCAGAGACTGATCGACAGATGGAGCTACACAGAATTGCACAACTTTGTGCATCAGTTCGAGAAATAGAAAAAAGTTCGAGTCATGTCTAAAAGAGTGCCAGTTATGGAAGTGTTTCATTTTTAAGAAATCAACCACAGACAATATTCGTTGTCCATGCTTCAAGTAGCAGGGACCTTGTTTTGCGATTCTTACGAAATGAGAGTATCATTTTTGGAGTGCCTAGTGATTTCGGTTCATCCACTGCCTTCATTTCAGTCCTTTTCGTCCTCAGCCTGTTAAATCTTTGAAGAGAATACCTGTCGTTAAAACAGTCTTTTCAATTTGTCTTGCCTGTAGTATTTAGTCGTTCCCCCCCTCCTTTTTTTTTTTGCAGGTCAAGCTGTGCGGACTTGTTTTTTTTTTTTTATGTACGAATTTCCCACATTCACTCTTATGTATGGGCAAGTTGGTACCATACAACATTCAGCAATTATTTTGCTCCACACACTAATCTTAAAAGTGATGGTGTTAATCAAGAGCAGTCAGTATAGGGACAACAATGATGTAGTCGTCGACACGTATCCTGGAGCTACGACACGTGACTTAATGGCTATGAAGTTAAATGAAATGATAATGTGAAAGGGTCAAAGTCCATCATGTATAAAGGTGACACCGGACAATTCGGAGTCGTATCAAGTACGGACGATAATTATTTTTTAGCTACCAGAAAGGCGCATTATCATTGTAGGATTCTAAGTTTAGGAAGTTGGTTTAAGCAAGGAGGTATGAGAGGACATACCTCCTTGGTTTAAGTAGTGAATCAGGATTGCTGAAGTAACGTCGTAGGTAAAAAATAAATTGCGATCTCTCAGATCGGATATCATGGACTATCGAGTAATACCACCCTCTCATTGGTTAGTGAACTAGTCACGTGACGATCCTTACTTTATCACTCCAACTGTATATGGGTGACGAATCTGTTAATATTTTCCAGTCTACATTAATATTGTCCTCGCCAAGTCGCCATGACGCTCGGTATATTATTTGAGGTTTATCTCAATGATTTGGGAGATGAAGGCACGAAAAAGGGGGAGATTTATACAGTCTTCCATTTTTAGATGTAACCATGGTAACTGGACGACTCAACGCGCAATACCAAGATGCGCTGGTAATACCTCTCTGTCTCCCAGGTGTTTCCCTGGTTAACCACATTATGCCCGTCCAACTTCATTACGGAATCGGAAAGTCAAGAAAGACCTGGGGGGTGTCAAAGCCCAGCAGTTCTTCTTCTTGAAGTTTCTGTCTCCCCTCGGAAAAAAAAGAAGAAGAGAAAACCGAATCGAGCGGAGAATCAACCAAAATAAGGAGATTAATTGACATTTTTGGTTTCCAAGCCGGACGTGTGATCAATGGTGTGGTTTAGTGCTGACATCGCGAATGGTCCCACCGCGCGAGACACCCGGGTTTGACACTCTCAGTTAACTGTCAGGTGACGCGGTGGAATCGCCATCTTGTTAGAACTGAAGAGAGCCAACGCTGGACGGCATTTTCAAGACTTCTTTTGCAAATTCTCTCCCCCCCCCCCCCCCACCCTCCTCCTCCTCCTCTTCTTCTTCTTCCTTGAATGCTGCTGATGTCCCTAGTATACAAGTCAAATTAAACCATATTGAGATTTGTATTAGAAGATGGAAATTCTCAATTTCGTTGTGGCAAAAGGAATAGCAATTTAAACACTAATCGTCTGCACAGAGCTTACTCCAGTTGATATCTTATAGACATCCTTAGTTAATGCTTCTAAATGATTTTTACTCTCACAAACCCAGCGTGTACACATTAAATATATCTCATGTCCCTTAACGATTTTAGCTCGAGGTGTGACTGATATGACTTTACCTTTTTGGATCGTTTTCTTCTTGAAGGTTTTAATTTCTTTTAGCTCCCTGACAGTCAACTTAAAATCTCCCACTCTCGGTGGAATACATTAAAAGAAAAGAAACAAACAAACAAACAACCAATCAACCACATGAAATCATGACGTACAGTAAAGAATGCGTACGCTACTTGTTGCTCGAATCATGACGCGATGTACTGATACTCTTAATTGCAAGATTTAATTGCAAATTGGTTTGGAAATCGGACGCCACTCTTCCAAACTGGACGATGTCAACGATGATGTCTGACACGTACTATTCCTACGACACTGGCTTTCTTGGGTTTGGTGTCACAGCACATTTTACTTTAGTGAGGCGTGCCATGTGCACACACTTAACCAATTGTATTTATAATAAAACACAATTTCTTGATGTCAATTCTCATTTTCTCATGAAATTGCGCTGAAACAGGAAGAACTTGCAAGAGTTTTCCTGCTGAAAAACAGGGATCGCATTTCGGTTAGTTTCGACAACCTCCGGTTGATGTCTGAAGTGGTTGTCTCATTGCTGAGTGCCGGCAAATTTGAATCGTTAAGGTTGAACATTACTTCTTCTTCCTTGTTTTTTTTTGTTTTTTTTTTTTGTCAAGTCAATATGGGCCTGTCTGTTCTTTGAGATTTTTTCAAAAACCAGCCCCAAATAAGATTTTCCTTGCCCCCCTCTCCCAAAACCAAACTCCTATATTGGTGACTTCACGCCTGGGTGGACCCTTTACACCATCTCATTCTGTCGGTTTGCTTTCTCGGTAGGCTTCTTTTGACGTTCGATTGTATTGTGACGGCTTTCCACGGCGACAACAACGTCGTTTCCCCCGCTTGCAAATAGCTTTTTCCTACCACTTTTCATGTACATTAGACATCATTTAAAGCCAAATAATGTATCTTCTATTGCCCACATGTGTGCGTCTGTGTGTTTCTTTTTGATGTGAAACATTCAGGAGCGTATGCGACACACAATAAGAGTTTGCTTACGCCGAACCCTGACCTGGCATTAAAAAGGACTGCCTGCCTACATCTATTATTACCCTCCCTGCCCGTCTAGTGCCATCGATTATTGTACGATCGCATGGCTTGAATTCAGTTAAGTCGTTCTGAAAGCTGTGAAAACAACTTTCAGGTTCGTCTCGTAGACAGCGTTATTGTTCGGTCACGGGTAATTGGATTGCGTGCGCGTCTGCGTCCGATGGCACTTGTTTAACCAGTATAATGCGCCCGAGAAGGTAGTGGCGTGCATGTTTCTCTCCGATCGCTCGTCCACTAGCTTTCCGTCTGCTCAGTGCACAGTGACGTGTCCAATCGCAAATCCCTAGACCAGTTTTAACTCCTTGTTTTTCCTTTTTCCCCCTTTCCCCTCCATCTCGTCCTGACGATAGTTGCTGCTTCGTAGGGCCCGTGTTTACTTTGCCGTCACTCTTGTCTTCATAATTGTATTTATTTTCTCCCGCATTTGAATAATCGAATCGAAATCAGATATACGAGTGTAATGGCCCAATTATCATGGGCTATGTACATAGACACGACGATGGCAAGCAGTGGCACCGCACCTACAATAGTGCAGTGACACATTAAGCTTGGCCCTTTTCCTTCTCCACTATCTCCCTCTCCCGCTTCCTCTCCATGTTTCTCTCTCTGCAACGTAGCAATGGCCGTGTGCTCTCAAGTGATGGGCATATGTGATTATACACTTGTTGAGTTGGAACAGCGCGCACGGGAGGACGATACCGGTGTGGCGACAGTTTCAAGTAGTTCAATTTTCCGCTCCGTCGTGTGTGTTGTTCGAGATGCCACGCGGGCTGCCAATCGCCGCCATAAATCTCCATGTTTGACGACGGCTCTCGCCCGGAGACGAGTTAAGGGCAGCCCGGAGGAAAAGATGGGAGGGGGGAAAAGCGCGTGATGGCGTGGAGGATGAAAGTAAACGGAGAGCCATCTGCGAATCTATCCATCTCGTTTCGTTCCTCCAGCAACCGATCTCCCCGTCTCTCTCTCTAGATGAGTGGGAAGGTGCTAGAGGAGGTATGCAAAATGAGCAGATCATGACATACATGATATGACGTGTATGAGAGATAGAGAAAAAGCGATGAAAGGCAATAAACAGAGTGTAGAGCGGACATTTTAACACTCCGATTAAGTGTGCGACAGATTATCACACTGAAGGGGGAACGAGCTGTCTGTTTGCTCAAAATGCCGTCTTAAGAAAAAAAAAATTGCTGTAGGATTTTAGGAAGAAGAAAAAAGGGTGATAGCCAGTAGTTCAGTGCAAAAGCCCTTATGAAGAAGAGTGGTCATTTACATAGGAAGAGAGTTGATCAAAGAATGATTGGAAAGTGAGAAGGGTTGAAGGGACGACCCTGCGGTGAACCGTGCTTTTCTTCTTCTTCTTCTTCTTCCTCCACCTCCTCTTCCTCCTCCTCCTCTTTAAGGAACAATAGGCTCCGGAATAACAGAACTACACGTAATCATCGATCATCAATTTCTTTTCCATTTTTGCAACCCCAATATTCCAATTTTCCATTTGCCAAGCAAATTTTTGCATCTTTGTTTACCATAATCGTACTGCAATTCATTTATGCCCATTTTTCGCATAACTTATATCATGTGACAAAAGATAATTCTAATAATCGTGATGTCGAGTGCCAGTGCCACGTGTAGATGGAAAAAGTGAACCTATGAGTGGCATGGACATTTTTCCATGTTTACAATTTCAATATACAAAGTAACTTCCAGGCATATATTTCCGTTTGTGTTACGTAATCGTACAACAATAATTACGCCCATATTTAGTGTAACTATCAGTTGACAAAAGACAATCCTTATAATCGTGATGTCGAATGCTAGTGGCACGTGTGGAGAGAAAATTTGTCTACGGATGCTGATTAGGACACATTGTTTGAAAGAGATTGGTTATGTTAATAGTAAATTTATATCCTGTGCTAAGTGTGTCAGAGCTGCATGTAACTTTATCAGAAGAACAAACGAGATCTCCATCTTTAGCAGAGACGGATGTAATAATAAACATGGCTTTAATCACTGCTTAGTCATTATCCAATAAGTTGAAAAACTGTCATGACTGTATTTAGCCGAAAAAAAGAATAAAAGTTTATTCTGTTATCATATTTGCGAATTCTCTTTTGTTGGGGGGGGGGGGGGGTTCCTCCTTACTCTGTGCAAGTTGCACTTTCCCCTGTAAACAGTCGGCCTGTTCTTGTAACTCTGCATTACGTCAATCCCTTATAGGAAATGATGATCTCATTAACCACATTGAAGGTTTTCAAGGAAAAGAATATTGGGCAACTTCGTGTATTGTTGGCTGTGTTGTATAGATTTCCCCCTTGTAGGCCTACATGCTTGAACGTGTGAACAAACGGAGGCACGAAAGAACGATATTTACGAATCCTCCGTGAAGAAAAACGTAAGATTAGTCGGGTTTTTTTTCTACTGCTAAGTCCCTAGGTTATTCATTTGCAGGGCCTCACTCGAAAGTAATACTGTAGATGGTCATTTTTCATTGCGGTGATCGCTTATTCTCGACAACGCTTCCCGTGTTACGGACACGTGTTACTGAAAGAACGTTGGGAATCATCCGTAATGTCAAACATCTTTTTTTTTTTTCCGCCCACCCACCAGCGTTTAACAATTATGCTTTATTTCTATCCACTAAAATCTTTCCAGTTATATCATATTCTCTTTGATACCCAATATCTTACGTTATGTTAAGGGCAAATACTCTTCCGTCGGGGTTAGATGTGAAGTTACAGGCAAACGTGAAAGTTGAAGGTGGAACAGTGGGAATGTAAGATACTTTTTGTTATGTTAATTGCAGTCGATTAAGCAATTGAAAATCACTTTTGAACCCTTTTAGTTAATCTTAATTTACAATATTATGTGGCCAGTTTCGGGACAAAATTGTTCTTTCAACAACAACAACAACAAAACTGAGGATGTTATAGTTTTGGTAGTAAAAGCAAGACATTTCAATGTGCAAAAATGCTCCCTCTGAAATTTCACTCCGACAGCGATTGTCTCACCCGTCAGAATCATAAATGTCTATGCAAGTGACAACATTTAATAGTAGTGTGCGTGATTCGCTATTATGCACATCCTCTCCAATCAATGCGTGCGGTTATGTGCTTCTATTTGTGACGTGTTAATTACTTTACTTGTTTTTGACATTGAAGAGCGTTTAAATTGATGTTTTTCCATCGGGGGGGGGGGGGGGGAGGCTTTACAGACTTATGGTGAAAATACTTCTTTATGGAGAGTATGATCGATACAACGCGAACAACCGCGCGACATGTTTTCAGACAGTTCGTCGAAACCGGCGCCATCTTGGCATAGTTTAATATACGGCATACTCATTCCACAGTCCAATCTGCCAAAATGCTGTGAAGACTCAAGAGCAGTTATGTAGGCACCGGAAACAGTCCGTCTTCGTGAATGCTATACGATTACCCTGTTATTGTTGCATGCAGTAAGGCTCGTATTCAAGTTGGACAAGCCTCCCGATAAATTTTGGCATGGGGAAAAACCTTCAAGGTACTGATTTTGAAAAAAAAATACAAAAACGTGCTGTTATATTATTTTGTACATGCACGTTCCATTCGAAAATGTATCCAGCATGTTGCCTGCGAAGTGATCATAATAATAGCTTCCCGAATTAGATATAATCTTCTCAGGTGAGTGGCAAGTGTCTTTATAAACACGTGATTGCAACGCCAGTGCAACAGCATCAAAGTCTGTATTCATTTCTCAATATGAATTCGCACAGAAAACTTATGATGGCAGTGACAGACATGCTTTTTGTTTCAGCCTATAGACATTATAATTTGTTTCCACTTTATGAGTGCCAGAACAATATTTCAAGAAATATTACATGTCCACATGTTATTGTGTGCTGAGAAAACTCATCAAAGCTGAGGTTGCTTTTTTCGTCTTCACCCAAAAGACTCCTCATCTGAGGAAGGGATACATTTATTTTTACTCACTACCTTTTTGACCACCGTACGCTGAAAGCTTGATTTTTGATAGGAAGAAAAGAGCCACATTTGAACTGTGTAATGAATGTATTGCCTTGTTTAGGAAGGGGATTAATGATACCAAGTATATTTCAGCACGCACCGAACGAAAGAGGGAAAATGAAAGAGAGGGAGAGAGAGGAAAAAGTAGCTATGAAATCTGAGAGAACTTTATAAGCTACTGTATCTTCAGCCATCTTTTGGAGGGCGCAGGGGGAAGACAGGCAGCCCCGAGTCGGTCGATCGATGGGGGTGCTGCCGCTGCATCGCGCTCGCCAACGCGACGTAATTTGATTGGGAGGGCTGGGAAAGGTTGGCGAAGCGCGTTTCTACAACAGACAGCCTTTGGCGCCATACTCACAACATGCACGCCGGTCCCGCAGACGACCTAATACCATCAAACCTGTTTTAATTAGGCGGGTTCAATGACCGCGCGCACAATCTCAAATCAGACATAAAAACTCCTCACTCTCTCTCGTGCAGTGTTTTTGAACCTTCTTGTTTCCTCCCTATCTCCGTCATGTTCCACGGTGGGTCTGGACGGGAGCTGCTGGCTGCCAGTGAATATTATCAACGTCTAAAATCATGTACCAGATCCCTTTAGTTCAGCGCAAGAGCAGCGGAATATATTTGCATCCTCATGGAACTCTTGCCTGTGTTTTGGAGTCGTCTGTGAATGTTGCATCGAGTCTAGAAAATCATTTCCTAATCAATATTATTAAATTTACACCTTTGCGTTGGATCAGATATCTTTGTTTCTCTTGTTGCACGGACGTCTCAGGTAAGACATGCGCTTCTGCTGTTCATATGATTATGTAGTTGCGAGTTAGTAAGGTGATGTTTGCAGCAATTAGTAGTGTGTCATAGGTTGGGATGGAAAAGAGGGAGCGATAGAAAGATAGAGAAAAAGAGAGGGGGTGGGGGAGGTAACTGTCTTTAACGAGACAAAATGGAGGTGTTTTACATGCGTAATGTGTGTACGTGTGTGTGTGTATGTGTGTCTGTGTGTTGGGGGTATACACATGTCATTATGTGCGTGTGTTTAGCCGTTCATGATAACGAAGAATAACTGTCAATGGTGTTTAAGAAGAGTAAATTTCCCCATGTTTTATGACTTATGACTTTATAATCCACTGGTATTTGTGGTTGAATTCGTTGTCAACGGCATTTATAAAACAACACAATATAGTAAATATCTATCGACAGTGCAAAAACAAAATCGGCAGGCAAGTCAATAGAAACATTAAAAAAAAAACTGGATACCTTGCTTTAAGTAATAAAAAGTAAACTCACACGGCTAGCTGGTGACTACCGTTATCCATCCAGTGATTGGTATGGTTTATGCCATACCAAACGAATTCAGGGAGACAGTGAATCATGGATTTATTTTTCATACAAAATAACCCTAAAATGTTGTTCAGTCATATGATTCAAAGCAGTGAATGATGCCACAAAATCAAGGTGGAAAATAATTCTTAATTCACTTGTTTATGCATTTTAATATATGTATCATGAATATATTATTATACTTGTAATATATACATAACTATTCGTTCCTATATAGCATGTATGAATATTATCTGTGCATAATTATGCATGTTTGAATGTTTTATATATATATATATATATTGTGTGTGTGTGTATGTGTGTATTATATCTAGTATACAACGTATGAAAACATGCTTTAAGTAGACAAGCGTTGATATAATCAGGAAGTTTAATTTTGAGTTCGATTTTATTTCCAATGTGAAATTCGCAAAAATAAAATCACTACAAACCATCCAGGAAGACTACACGTTGCCTGACTTGAACTGAAGCCGGTGCATATGGGTATTCAACCCGCGATTCTATGCAGTCTATTGCTGGAATTGCATTAACCGTTTTTGTTACGTTTAGACTTGGAGTTCACGTCATTCCCATCTGTGAAAATATGTTTTTGTTACGTTTAGACTTGGAGTTCACGTCATTCCCATCTGTGAAAATATTGAAATACTGATTCTTTCAATAATAATAATAATAACTGGCACTTGTTTATAGCGCATAATAATTATAAGTCCCATATATTATCATTTTTCTGATTATTATAACCAATTAAAAACTGCTCTGCATGCGCTTTACATACAGCTCTCCAATATCGTTATATCAAAACAAAAATAAGTATGTCTTTAAGTTTCTCTCAAAAGATTTTGTTGAACAAAGCCGTAAATGTGCTGGCAAACTATTCAACAGTTTTTGGCCACAAAATGAAGCTAGCCTCTGCTCTTTTTGAAATAAATCTTGGAATATTATGTACAATCGAAGTGTCTTTACTAGAGCGCAGTCTGTAACGTGGTCTGTATGGTGGGGACAGTAAAATACACAAATATTCAGGTGTAATTCATGTATACACTTTTATATACAATCAATTCCTTTTCAAATAAATCAATGAATATGTTGTTATACTCTTTTCTTAGTGCCCTGATGCAGCTCTCGAACTTCGAGTTCATATGAATACCCACATGACTCTGATTCTTTGGATATGATTTTGTGTATGTTTATTTCTATTTTTGTTGATTTCTTTCGACAGGCGAAATAATGTTGACCAAAAGTATCTTTTTTTTTTTTTTTAACGAAGTGTGTTGTCTTCTTGCATGCAGTTCGATACAACTGTCCCCGGATTTTTTTTAATTCATTCATTCAATTAATTCATTTTCCCTCTCATTTTTTCCAAAAAAAAAACACACACACACAACACAGAATAAATCAGGAATTAATGCAACTAATTGACAAATTGCCCAACATCGACGTAAATTTCACTAATTTGAATAATCAGGAATTATATCATAGACACATATGCATTACACTGTGCGAAGGATTAATGACAGATAACAAAATATACATGCATATCGGCAAGATACTAAGTACTGTTTAGAGGAAATAAAAGAACTGAGAGGTCCACTAAGAAGCATGTTTGTATATTGTTAACCACTCACAAATAATCTTTAAAAATACTTACTGTAATTACAAATACTTAACACAAAAATAATCTAAAACAGAATGGAACGAAACAGCAGAAACACAACAGCATGGCGTGATATGAATTACTATCTACGTAAGATGTACATTGTGCATGTGAATTACTATCTACGTAAGATGTGCTTGCACTTGCATTATTTTGGGAGTCGCTGTGGCTGAGTGGGTGAAACTATGGACTATCAATATCCTCCAATGGTTCGAATCCACTGGGCGGAGCGGGATTGTGCCCTAGGCAGAGGCACGTCAATCTTAATGTCGATTGTCCTTTTGGAGTCTATTTTCAATCGTCGGTCCTGAGGTTTCTTATGCATACATTTGAGCTTGAGTTTATTTGTTTAAAACAACAATAACAATAACAATAACAATGTATCACAGCAGAGAACAACTTACCATTTCTAGTATAGAATTTACAGCTTTAACTATTAGAATTACTTTATAAGGTAACATGAGAATACATAGGATTAAGATGAATACATAGAATGTGACCTATATGCATGTACCTCATATAAATTACTTCACAAAATAATTTTAAAAAGTCACAGTAATTACAATAGCAACAATACATGTACTATCAAGGCTACATTGTTGTTAAAAAGGAACCAGAGGGTAGCACAGGTGCTTTATAGTCGAGCCTGATTCCTTCAATCTTTGGTAATGTATGAAATGAAATTTTCCTTTATACGTGCAAACGCTAGAAAAATGTTTGAAAATAAAAATTGTACATGTAATATAGATTACTACTTGAGTTCTCCTTATAACAAATGAATCAGAAATAGGAATATATTTAGACTAGTCTTATACTCTATTCAATTTTTTTTTCTGTTTTGTTTTAAATTCGTTTGCAAAAATCAAATATTTTTGTAGTTGTATTTGAGTATAGGCAATTAATTCCTTTTTGAAATTGTTTACATATTTCCTCTCCCTTGATGTATATGCATCCATTGCTCCCTTAACGTGAAATGAATTAAATTCTGAAGGTGCCTTGTCTGTTGGCTAGATAACTGTGATCGTCGAAATATGATATCATACCTGACGATGGTTTACGTTAATGTCACCGACGCTAGATATCGTTGTTGAATAAGGAACATGCCAATTAAATACGCATTGCTTTAAATCAAAATGTGTTTTCAAAGGTATGTCGTAGGACTATGTCTATGTATGTCGTAGGACGTAGGACTACTCGATACCTAAACCGTATCTATAATCATGCGTAGTTTAGGTTATTAAATAATCCTTTATGTAAACATTTATAGTCCACATCCTCCCAATTTTTTTTCCATTCATGAACCATCTGCCCTATAATTATTGTCCCTGAATGCTTTGCAAGTTAATTGAGTGCTGAAATGTGTATCTCTTGATTGTATCTCTTAATTGCAAGTGTGAGCACTAATATTAGGTTAGGAGGGGATTTTGTTGTTGGTGGTGGCGTTTAAAGGCGCTTCATTCAGTATTGAACATTACGCCTTATATAGAGATTCATACTCAAATAATCATTTTTGGAACGAAGGAAAAAATATTCCACTGCTAAACAACTAAAATAATAAACATGATGATAATGTTGCGCGTGGAGCAATCTTCACGCCTGTACGGTTGAGACAGAGAAGAGCACCTCGTACAGGACTCGCAAAATCTGGTCAGTCCTGGGATTTCTCAAGTCGACCATTTAAACTAGTCGTCACAATAATCATGTTTGCCTCAAATCTCTGGAATTATTGCACACGGACATTGCGTGTTTGGTGAATGATTACATCTTTAAACTCAGTGAATGTCCAACTGTAGACGTAAATTGAGGCAAAATCAAAGAAATGAATATCTTTTAAAAAGTAAGTTGATCGCGTAGTATGAGGATGAAATAGCCGCACATTACAGAGGGTAGCGGTTGTTGCTGAAGAAGAAGAAGAAGAAGAAGAAGAAGAAGAAGAAGAAGAAGAAGAAGAAGAAGAAGAAAGAAAATAAGTATAAGAGGATTTAGAAGAAGAAGAAGAAGAGGAGGAGGAGAAGAAGGAAAAGGGGAGGAAGAGGAAGAGGAGAGTCTATCGGCTGGTGCAGAGAACATTAAGAAAAACAGCAGGGTATATATTTTATACCGTAACGACGAAAATACACACTGAAAAGGTCGTTACAGGTGTACCACAGACTGTATCAAGTAACTGTTGCATTTGAATGTGAATTACACAAAAGGAAACAAAAAACAAAGCAAATCGCAGCAAACCGTGAGGACAATTAATCACGCAGAATTGGCCAGAAGAAGACGAACCTAGAGAAGCGCCGAAGCAAAGCAGGTTTATCAAGTTCGGGAACTCGAGAATCAGCGTATATCGGTTTCTGAGGCATGCAATCTCTATTAGGTTGCCACGGTTACTTAAAAAGGGACATTGGTTGTTGTTGGCGGGTTTTTTTTTTACATGTATTTCATAATGAATTGCACACCCTTCCAAAAAAGAAGATGAGCAAGCAAAACGGGAAACTCGGCATACAACATTGTCAGGAATTAACTACTAATGTAATTACAGAGTCTGGCTCAACGAGGAGGTATAACGAAGGGAAAAGTGGGGTTAATAGTATAGCTAGAATCAAAAAAGGAGCTCAGACAAAACCAGTGGAATGGAGATTTTACTAACACCCCTTTTTCGAGCACGTCTACATATAATTCGTCTGTAAGGATACTAGAAGTATGAATAAGATCGCGAAATGTGGACAATTACGGCAGAGGGACAGTATAAGGAGGGGGATGAGAAAGAGCGGGGATACATTCTGCAATGATTGTTAGCAAGTGGAATGGCGTAAAGGAGAGAGAGAGGGAGAGAGAGCCAAAGACATGGAGAGTGAGCGGAAGAGGGAGAGTTGATTGCCCTTGAGTGCGTCTATATGGTTATTGTGTTCGCCGTTTATGCTAATGGCAGGTGAACGTCCTCCCTCGTATGGCCCAGTTTAGCTTTGCCCACAGTAAATCGAGTCTGGATGGGCGCACTGCGCGTGCCTGTCTTATATACTTCCTCCTCTTTTTACAGACGCACACAAAAGCTAACCTTTTTTGTGTGTGTTACAACCGTGGTCCTTAATGACATATAGCTCCGGGCAATGTTGAATTTTGCATGGAAATACAGATTGAACTGTGACACGGCTTTTCACGTAACAATCACCGGAAAACGCAGTAAAGTCAAACCCATGAAGCGGTGAACCCACCAAAGAAAAACAAATGATGGCAACTTGGGGTGGGGGGGGGGGGGGTGTTGGGAGAGAGAAAGAGAGATACTTGAGAGTTAGACAACGGGGGGGGGGGGGGAGGGGTGGTTTGAAAGGGTTCTTTCATTGCTCCTAGGTATTTTGAAATCACAGCTATTAAACCATTTTGTATTTAAGAATAGTGGAAAGTGATTTTCCTCTAATTTTTTCCCTGCATGGACTACAGTTGCTTACAAAATGAAAACAAAAAGCAGAATGAAAATTATGTGGTATATCCAAAAATCATACAAACAAACTTCAAAGAGCATAAAGCAAAAGAGGTATAAAGTTCCACTAATCTAATTTCAAGTAAAACGTCAATAATGCATTTGAATATAATTATAAGGACGCTTTCTACCTGCCATTGTCATTCACAAGTACAAAGGGGGGGGGGGGGGAGGAGGCTGATTACACAAAGCCCCTAGAACAGAATCAGACGTCATGTTTGTGGTCCTTATAATAATACCTTCTCCTTCATTTTCTTTCTCTTCGTCGTCTTCTTCTCTTCCTCCTTTCTCCTCTTTCCATCCCGCAAAAAAAAAAAAAAAAATCGTCCATCGGACTGCACTTGCATTTCAGTCGGGCGGACAATGAACCCGGTTACTGATCAAGACGTCTTGGTTACGGGGGAACTCATGAATATTCATGCCATCCGCGTCACCTTGTTCAGCACCTGGACGATACACGCGGGCAACGTAAAAAAAAAAAAAAAATGCGCTCTCTACACAGTTTGGCGGGAATCAAATTTTGTCGGTCACGGGAGTGGCTAATCATAGGCAGTTCGATCTCACACCAGACGACATCGACAACTTTCAGTCAGAAGAGGAGAATGAAATCGACGATCGTGTGCTGATAAGCTAAATTTAAAACCTTACTTGGCAGATAGTTGCTCGGCCGATATATATATATTTTTTTTTCTAGTTGACATTGATAACGTCTACATTTCTTTTTATCCCCTCAGCGAATGTTACAGTACCCATTCTACCGTCACGCCTTTTGCTTGTTATAGAAAGACCAAAGCTTTCTAATTGTTTTTGGTTATCTGGTTTTCTCATGTATTTGCTCTTATGTTGTTTCATAGTTTTTTCTGCTATTCCAAATCTTTTTTTTTTCATTATTGGTCTGCGCATGTGCATGAATAAGCGGCGCACACTTCATCTGAGAACGGAAGAATAAACTCTTGCCCCACATGCAGTCATGCACCCAGTAATGTTCAGCACACAAGCGCATGAGAAAATCTATATACTTATACAACAAATATCGCTGGTTTAATCGTCCTGCATAATCTAATCTTGGCATAATGCTGCTTGTATTTGTGATCAGGAATTGGTAGTATATACTTCGATCATATTTTACAAATGTCATATTGTAGCCTACCACAAAAAAAAAGAACATAATTATTCATATGGTCGAAGTTATTGTTGAAATATTTGATATAAATCTTTATAGGATAGCCCATGAGCCGCAGTGAATGGTTTGGATATCAGCGTTACGATGAGGACGAAGCTCGAAGAAAAACGTCCTTGATACTGATTGATCATTTCCCCTATTGAATCGAGATTCGTCATGCAAGTATTTTATCTTGTTGTTGTTGTTGTAGTTTTATGACGGAGAAATGATGATAAAGAGGACATCGAACTTCACTCATATCAGTGTACCACAATGACACTCGGAGAAGACAAGGTGATTTTCGGTGATTCTTGATCGGGATTAGAATGATGTCTAAAGTTTTACATATTGAATAGACATCAAGACTGAGGAAATTCAGTGTTCTATAGAACATTACTATAGTTAGTGTATCACGGGTAATCATCGTCCTTTATATGCTAGTGTGATAAATGATTACACTTTTATGTGAATTTAAGTTGACAACCTGAATAAGTGTGTACGTAGGTGCGTGTGTGAGTGTGTGATGTGTTGTGTGTGTGTGTGTGTGTGTGTGTGTGTGTGCCTTCATATACATGTCTTGTTTGTTTTTTTCTGTGAATGTATGCTTCTCTGATACCAATGGGGTTATGAGGGTGCGGAACAATGTCCTTGATTTTTCGGAGTGGGCGCTTTAGCATGGAATGCACACCGGGAGAAATGCTTTGGCTCCCTTTGTCTCTACATCGGAGCGGGCTTAACGGAACAGATTCCGTGCGCAGTAAATATCGCATGTAAACGAAAATCTGTCGTTGTTTTCCCTAGAAAACTCGAGAGCGAGAGGATAATACCCCGTCAGAATCGACGGATAATTAGGATTGAAAGTGATCTTCTGTAGCAGTACAGAGAGAAACAAATCAAGCGGCGCAGGTAAAATATTCCGACACTTTTTCGCGCTCGTCATTCGATTATATCGGCGAAAGGAAATACGTTTGGTATATCAAGAGGAATGGTGTCGTTTCGCTGCATTCCCTTTCATCGGGAAAAATCCTATTAATCCCCGACAAGTCATCCCTTTGTGTGGCATACATACTCGCATGAGACCAAACATTGATATGTTGTAATCTTCGTCCTTTCCCGAATCAACCATGTCTGTTTCATCCACATGTGGTATTCTTGTTTCCCTTTTGTTTTTTCTATGTATACGCTCGGTGTTTTTGTATCTTGTTAGGTCATTCCTTCTTTTTTTTTTTTCTTTCTCAGAGTGTACCGGCATTTATTTGCAAACCATCGCAGTTCCATGCAGAAGTTAAAAGAAGACGATATCTAATAGCAATAGTGGAAAAAAATGTTAAAATTCCTGGAACAGACCTGTGTTCTCTGTGAATTTCTGATAGGGAGCTCTAGATTTGGGACGCGGACGTTTGAGACAACGGTTGCGTTGGACGTTCTCCTCTCTCTCTCTCTCCCTGCGTCGTGTTGCAATGCAGCTTTAGATTACGCGAGGACGCAACCTTTAAAAAAAGTGGCGCCCTTTACGATCCGTGCACCAAGTAGCTCTCTGCGTCGTGAATTGAGCGGACGTAAAGATAGCCCAAAACGCGTCGTGAAAACTCAGACGACGCGAGCTATAGGTAGATCGATTGTGATAAGCAATTTTGCGCGTGCTCAGAACAGGTTCTTTTCCTTTGAAAGTCCGCGTCGCGAAAATCTAAAAGCTCCCTAATATAACGAACCTGACAGTCACCAGAGTCTTGTTGCATCAGACCATCTGTCGTTACACGGACGTCTTTAATATTGGGATGTGATGTATACATCAACCATAGTGAGCTGTCATTTTTTTTCATACATTGAAATGGCAATCCATGTTGAAATTGCATTTGAAAATGTTTAAGAGTCAAAGTAAACAAACAGAGCCTTAAAAAAAAAGTTTCATGGCAAACCGGACGCGGAATAAGACAACAATAGAATTTTGAAGTTTCACTTTCGTCAACGTTAATGTGATAATGAGGTTCGTTGACTCCAACCATGTGAACCCAATAAGTTGATGTTATCACTTCACAGGTTTCCCACTGAAAAACACACCACATTTTCATTCATTTCTCTTTTTTTCTTTAAGTGAAAATAATTTGCAATTGTTGCAGAATTCTCGTCGAAGACGGCAGCTCATGGAATGAACTGACTCTTGAAGAATTCATATACTTTTTTTTTAACGGATTGCACTATCATTTCTCAAACTCAACGAATGTTTTACTAATATCTATTATGCATTCGCTTAATCCACACTTATATGTGGGGAAACTTTCCCTTTAGATGTCATAGAAAATTGACGTCCACCAACTGTGACAATTTGAGTTGAATGATATGGCGCTTTACTCCTTTTATACTCTCATGTTTAATCTACAGTGTATACAAAGTGCTATTAGTAGATTATATCGTCATCTCATTTAATCAGCAATGCAATCTTGACCAATGTTGAAAATACCTGAAAACGCATGAAAATTTATAATTTGACAAAATTGCTGATTCTAGGTCATAATGCCATGTCTCTTCCACCGATCTCTTTGTTTTTATTTTCATTTTTTCCTTTAAGTCAACCTAGAAATGAAATTGCGTTTTCCTTTGATACCATTGTCTGTCAAAATAATAATAATAATAATAATGCATTACATTTGTAATGCGCTTAATACAATGTTTCTAAGCGCATGATGATAAGTTCATTGACAAATCGTGAGTATTGATGCTATATATACTTGAACCGTTGTGCTCAGTACTTGTATTGATGTAAGGACCGCGGACTCTCAATCTTAGAGGAGACAGATGCTTTTTAGACTTTTGCATTTGAGCATCTATAAATTGGTTTTAGTGGGTACAGTGTTTCAGAATTTATAGTGATGGGGACAAGGAATAAGAATCTTTTCAAAATTTGTTACAAATTGCAATGAGTAAGGATGATGACAAAACAGCTTCACGTAGAGTATAAAATGCATGATTGGGCGCTCAAGGAAGCAGAACAGAAGATGAAGGCATACATCCTATGGTACAAGATGAACTTATTTCTGCAAATGGTATTGTAATGGAAATACATTGCTACATTACTGGAATGAGCATGTGAGTCTCCCATTTCATTATGATTGTCCAGAGTGTTATGTTTTGGCTTTGGTATTAATTCCACCAATCTGTTACATGGCACAATCGACATACTATGTTATAACTGATTTGAAATTATATAAATTGTCTGAAATGCCCCCTTCAATGACCCTATAAATTCGAGCCCACTGATAGCAGCCGTTTCGCCTTTTGGGCAGGGCACTTTATCCTCGTTGCGTGGGTGCTGAAGCCGTCGATCACATGGTAACTGGCTCAGAAGTAGGCCTATCTAAAACGCTTCCCTAATGGCCAAGTAAAAATAATTCCAACCACTTTAATTTTCAAAATATTAGTGAAAGATTTTGGATGTAAATTTAGAATCGTATACTCACAACAGGACTTTTTTATTTGAAAACTTCAAACAATTTGATTGAGTACTTTAATTCGGAGCCCAGAACTTAAAAATCAATCGCCAATAAATTAAATCAAATCAAATCAAAATCAGTGTCCGGGATTTTCTTTGTCCTCCCTCAACAATGACTCAAAGGAGTTGCACATTGCAAACATTGTTTGTTTGTTTTCGCTTCGAATTTTAGGCTCGCTACTTCCTTTACGTCAAATAGCGACGTGGACTGTGCCGTTTGATGTCGAGCCGGCTCAGTGTACGTATTCTCACAGAGTATACACAGGTCTAATGGAGATGGGCGGGAAAATCCCCGTATTATTTTCTTAGTCGAGATTGGTTGCACAACGTATAGATAAATGTATGACTTCACTATATATAGGCTTAGGATGAAGTGTTAATTCCACGCGTTAGGTCAGCAAAACGAACTCTGTAGTCTGAGCTTCAAGACGATGAATAAAACAATCAGGGTATAGATGTGCCTTCGTCGCTGACTCTCTCGGTAGTGTGAAAAATATCTTGTCACCTCTGCTATCTCGATGATATTCTCGATATCTCGATTGGATCACATTGACCACTGCACTACCCACTCTCTCTGGCGAGTGTGATGAAGCAATAATCTCGTCCAATTAAACAACATGCCAGAATACATAGGCTGTTCATATATAGGTCGCCAACGGGACACCAAGATATATCTTGGATTTCATCCATCGTTATACGGGAAAAGGTCACAATATAATGTAGTCGAGACGGCATTTTCATGCATGGTGCAATGTAAGATTAGTTGTGTGATTGACATGAACCATTGCACAATCGTATATGGTAGATCATCACAATCAGTGTAGCCTTCGAAGTATCGAATATGTTATCACTACAACCTAGTGTGATCATTTTTTTTTTTGGACAACTTACAGGGATTATACTCTTTGAAGTTATGCTTCAAACACGTGTAGCGTAATTAGCATTAAAGGGACTGTACAGTACTGGTTGAGGTGGGAATTCATGTTTTGAACATCCTTAAGTGAGATAATGAGAAACCTCTTATGAAATATGAAAGAGCATGTAATTTTAAGAAGGATTCAACGTTTATTTGATGAAAATTGGTTTTCAAATGGCTGAGATATCCAAAAAAGTGATAATAATAAAAGGCGACATGCCACAACTTTATTAGGATCTCTTTGTTTCACCTTGTTTTTGGATATCTCAGCCATTTCAAAACCCATTTTCATCAAATAAACTTTTGATACCCCTTAGAATTGCATTCTCTTTGACATCTCATAGAGTGGTTTCTGAATATCTGGCAAAACTTAAAAAGCTAAATTCTCACCTCGACCAGAACTGTACACACCCTTTAAGTCGCAAAAAATAATTGAACTGAAATAAAGAAGTTTAATCACAGAAGACCTGCTGGCATTTATATAGCTTCAAGAACGCAGACAAACGACCGTCAGCTACACATTCTCAGTAATGATCAAGGTTTGAATTTCGAGGCTAATCATTAATGACATTGTATATAGTTACGTTCAGACGGTGATCCTTAATCTCGAGGATAAGCTAACTTCGAGGATAAGTTCTATGGGTAGCCAAGTGTCGCACCCATAGATTTCGTTACGAAATCGACCGTGCTACACTTGGCATCCAATAGAACAATTCCTTGAAGTTAGCCCATCTTCGAGTTAAGAACCACAGTTTGAACGTAACTTTTGTTATTCATATATTTCAAGTGCAATGTGATTTATTCTCATTGTCAATAGATATATTCGAGCTATCTGTATGTAACATTCAAAGTCGACTGTAAGGAATAAGAACGGAAATCATCAAGTATCACATCTTCTATTTCAGACGGATAACTCTTTCATTGTTGTGGATCGGTCGGTGTGATTGTGTTTATGGCTATAATTTGTTACAAACGAAGTTAATTTTATATGGAACATATAATCCTATCAACTAAATTTAAACGATCAATCTTCAAATCAACAAAGTGCAATGAACACATCCTCCTTTCATATCATTTTGGCTGCGGAATTAGTTAATGGTGATAATCCTGTCTTTTCTCGGTGTGGGGGTTGGTTATTCTTGAAGATTACTTTTCTGTACTTGAAGATCTCCTATCCCAATAACGTAAACGTCTGGAAAATGCAAAGGGCAATCATGAAATGAAAGAGAACAAAATGAATGTATCTTTCGCATGACAAGGTTATCAGATTTTCTGGTGATGGAAGGGGAAATGCAGTAGAGGCCTACCATCGAGATGAAAATAGGGTACATGACTTCATCAAGCCGATCCCTAAATTCGATCTTTTTACAACAGTCGCAGCAGTGTCAAGAGCATGGAAGGTATTTGGTAGAAATCAGCAAGCTTGTTCTAGCTTTCGCTGAAGGTTAACCGGATAAAACCGCAGAAAAATAGCGAACGAGAGTAAAAAGAGAAAGTGAGTGAGGCAGGGATTAAAGTGACGCGGGACAGAAGCTGCCGGAGAGCTATCAAAAACCTTTTAATTCGCCACGAAATACCGCGCAGAGCGATCCGACGCGCTCACCGCTGCCTATTGCACTCGAGGCGAGGTTAAGTATTCGTAAGCAATATTGGTTACATCCGTTATTCGTCCACGGTGTGAGGCGATCAGATTAGTGGAAGAGTTCGTCACCATACCAGCCATTGTCACGGGGAATTTAGTCCCTCGTAAAACGGCACCATTTTGAGAAGACGTAATTGTCAAACAATGCAAAAAATGAGTTTTCAGATCACCAATAGCCTTCTGAACTATCAAGAGATATAATAGTATTCGATTGTTTTTGACAGAATCGACGTCATTTTCATTCTCTCTCAAAACGAAGAAGCACAAAAGATAAAAAATTCTTTTCTTTTGTACGAGCCACATAATACAGTGCGTCGTTTCTTTTTCAAGTAAATGACAATCAACCATACCAGCCATTGTCAAGTACGTCAACCGTGTGATAAATGCACGTAACTAGTCATCAAATGAGAGCTGGAAAACAACTTTAAAGAAGTAAAATGAGTGTCCAACTTCTCATTTTAGATACTGTAAAGTGCTCTATTTTGTACTTCCAACGAATAAAACAAGCGAGATGATCAGAAGGTTTCGTAATATGTTGAAATTTATTTATCATGATAGAGCGTATAAGATTTTCACATTGTGGTAACCCGTTATATCACTAAAGGTATAAAAAACACGCACATCTCGTTTAGCTTTAACTGTCGTGTGGGTTGTCGTGACTTAACTATCGTGTTACCACAACAGAAAGTAGTGTGAAGTATAATAACGATGGTAACCACAATAATGTCAAATGACCATATTCCGACCAGAGTCAAGGACTAGAGATGCTTTATGAACAAACTCACTCAACACGGAAACAATGTTTATATTTTTACTGTGGAACACACTTTGATGAAATTGATTTTTATTTCCAGCTAAATTAAGAATGGAATGGAATGGAATGGTTTATTGATCAAACTTTGCAGCCGAACGGCTGAATTGTGTCTGATTTACATCGATAAAAATACAGTTAGACAAAATAACTTACATATACAAAACACGAACAAAATACAATCATTACGACAACAACAAAACAAATCATCAGTACATCAGTAGTGGAAATACATTCAGTATATAAATTATATTGCAACAGAAACAGAGTTGAGTGAAAAAAACAACAACAACAAACAAACTCGTTTTACATAATTATATGTATCTTATATCCTCCATTAGTGACGTATCCTCCATAAGTGACGAAGAAGACAGGTTGCTGATTCTACACTGTGTGACAGGTGTGTTTTACTGTATATGTATTTTGATCTTTTCATGATTAGTCAGTTATCCAACGAGCTAGATTTACCAAGATGGTCAGATTATTTTGTTTATATAGATTCCGTTTCCGCGATCATATAGGAAAACGCAAGGCACGTGCACGAGTTGATAAACAGGCTAATGATAAATGTAGGCACTGTATACAAAGTAGAATGCGTCATAATTTCTATGTGCATTATAGAGCAAGCCCACAAGACACATACCGCATAGTGCAGACAAACAAAATACTTTGAAGTCACAAATGCACATATATAGGCCTACACATTATGACATAGACAGAGATACAGGCACAGATCCGCACACATCACGCACAGACGGTACACACACAGTCATACAACACGCGAAGTTTATAAACAAGCAAGCCAAATGGATTTCCCCAGTTTGAAGGAGAGAGTTGAAGCCACATCAGTTGACATAATTTCTGGAAACATTTTTCCTGTTCACCAGCCCTGGATCCCCGGGCACTGAGCAAGATTCTGAGATCTGTCGTCCGGTTTCACCGAACATAATGTATCCCACCGTGAAGATAAATACGTATAATAGATTTGCGGCGGGAGAGCTAGGAGGCGGGCTGGGGAAAAATGACCGAGTTCTGTACTAGCCGGTCCGACAGTCATGTGTCAGTGTGTGGGAAGACGACGGCGGAAAGCTGATCACGCACGGTCGCTCCCCCCGTATATCGTCTGACCGGATCAAAAGCGCGCCATCCGACAACTATAGCTGACGCATCGCGCTTGATGCAAGTAGACATGGCTGAGGATCGGATGCTGTGAGGGAGGGAGGGAGGGAGGGATGGAGGGGAGGAGAGATTCTCGGCTGTTCAGCGATTTAGAGACAGGGGTGACTAACCGGCTAGTATGTATCTCTTTCAAATCTTACATCACTTTGACGTGTCACAATAAGCCTTTAAAGGAGAACTCCGGATGATTTTCAGACTCTTACATAATTAAGAACAACCATGAATTGGTTATACTGCGTTAACTGGATACAGGGTTTTCAGAATTTATAGAGTGATTATTGGAATAAGAATGTTTTCAAAATTCATAACAAATCACAAAGAACAAGGATGATGACATGGCAGCCTCACGATAAGCATGCATGAGTAGGGGCTCAAGGAAGCAGAACAAGAGAAGACAGCATGCATAAATTCTACACAGATGAACTTTGTTCAGCACGTGGTATTGTATTGGTATTACATTTCTGCATTTTTGAAATATGTGAGGCTCCTATGTCATCATCCCTGTTCACTCTAATTTGTTTTGAGTTTTTTCAGAATATTGATTAATTTCTCTGCTCAAAGACCACAATAAATTCCACAAATCTATACATGGAGCTGTTGATTTATGTACTCCCTGATGTGAAAATATAAAAATTGTCTGGAAATGCCCCTTTAAGCAGTCAGGCCTAAAGTTATAATGGAAACTTGTTCTTTTTGAACAGTCCGTGTACTGTGCTACTTCATCTGCAAAGAGTCATCACTATTTATGTAGCATACACATAATAATCATAAAAGCCGAAGTTAAACAGCACTTTGCGGTCATTTGCCGTAATTCTTTTAATCTGTTTGAGTGTGTAATTGGTTTCAAATCCCTTACTTCATCGTTTCAGTTTCTGATAATTATGCCCGATAAAGTTACGTCTACACACTTTTTATGATGTGTTGACAATGTACAATTGTCCATGTTCTTGTTTTGATATACATGTAGGCAAGTGACCTTGAATCGCAGCGTGTGTGACGGGTTAATTGACAGTGTTTGATTAGTTCGCGTTCAATAGATTGTTAATGATTATTAAGCTGAAAATTTTCATTTTGAATGATTTGGTGCCCACAGCGTTAAACGCTTGGCAAATGGATATAATCAGGCAAACAAGCCTGGAAGCATGTTTTCTCTGTCAGTGTGTATTTGTTTTGTGTATGTGTATTTGTGTATGTGTGTATGTGTGCGTGTGTGTTTGTGTATGTGGGTTTTACAGACAGCCCATACGAATTAAGATCCATATTGTGTGAGGAAATCTCCGCGATCACGATGGTACCATCAATTAACTTTCAATATCCACGCGCCTGCTCGCTATGTACTCTTTGCTGCATCCTTTTCTTCACTTTAAAGCGATTGTTTGCAGGTGGCTTATATCAGAAGCAACAGGTGTGTATCAACATACTGTTACGTCACGTTATGTTAGCCTAAACCTCACACGACCCACACACACACTCGTGAATTTACGTATAAATTTGAATAGATGGCGACGCATAAACCTAAAAAAAAAAATAAAAATAAAATAAACCATAACTGTATATGGTTTATTCTAGAAACAATTTTATTATAACATAATCCTAACCCTAACCCAAACTCTAATCCTAAACCTAACCCTAACCCTACTCTTTTAATCTAATCGTATACTAACCAGTATTTAGCCGGGGGTAATTGCCCTGATACGGTTCGTTGCTGTCGCCATTGGCGTAGTTATTGATATCATTACGAAATTCATCAGTTGACGTTACATGTACTATCTGTAGCTTATTGAAGGGAATAATCCAGAAGCCATGACAATGTGTGTGATAAGCAAGTGCATGGTCGCATGCCTTATTATCTGGTTTTCTATTGTTTTGTTTTGTTTTTTCATTTTCAAATCTTGCTGTGGTGTTTGCTGTTACTGCCTGTTGTCTTGTTACCATGGTAACTGAAACACTTGTTGTTCTTCCTCTTGATATTACCATGTTTCACTGAGCTAATACAATTTCTTTTTTTAAACCATCGGAGTAATCCAAGCAGGAAGAAAATCTATGTCTTATAAAGATAAACATCTGTTGAAAGCTGAGTAAATAAACAAGCTCCCATCAGCGTACTAGCATAAATTGCAAAAACACTCACTGTATTGCTTTTCTGTCGGATTTGTGATTAGAAATTCAACCCTCTCTCACTTCAGATTAGAACTTTTCCCTTTCTTTTTTGCTTTCTTTGTCAGCAGTTTCAAGTCTCTTTTTTTTTTTTTTTTACTCTTTCTGATGGCGTATACGTCAAGTCATCCTTCCTTATAGCAGAGACGACTGTTGCCTTTCGTCCACCTCAGCGAGGCTCTTTAGTGATGTGTGTACTGTAAATCGTCGGTTTTACGTTACCGCTCGATTGTCAAGAACGTGCACCTCTGTCGCATACAAGCGACGTCGCCTCGGCGCGTATTCGCGTCAGCTCAGTCTGTTCCCGACACTATAGCCGACTTCGGCGTCGGGTCTATCAACTTGTAAATATTTGGACAACGATTGATTTCATGGTGCTCGATCTCCTTACTGCTGCAAGTTGTTGATAGCTTCCTCAGACGCGAATCTAGCTCAAATATATGCTAATTCTCTTCCGCACTCCACAGGTGTTCTGCAAGCGCTGCATCCATTTACATCTCAAATCATTGGCGCAATCTAACTTCTTTTCTTTTTTCATTATCGATGGGTTTAATGCCACGGTATATATGCTGCTTCTCTTTCTTCGAAATATCTGTTTCACTAGATTCATCAACAAATTGAATTTTGGTTTCGCAGTTTGTTTGGTTGTTTTTGTTTTTTCTTGGAGGAGAGGTTTAAAGACGCTTTCAGAAACGTGTAGATAAAACAACATTAATTCAAATACATCATGTGATTAGATATAACGCAATTGCGGCAAATCTTCAGAAAACAACCCACCTCGAAACACACAAAGACATGAAACAATACTATTTGAGATAACCACACTGCTAGACTCCCTTCAGATTTGCTTTTTCTGTATACATATGTATATATGTGTTCATTCATTTATATATTAATATATTACATATCTATACATGATATTCATGCATATATTTTCATAAACATGTATATGTATTTATCAAGTAAATTATATACTACAAATCCATACATAATATTCATGCATATATTTTCAAAAACATATACACCTGTTTATATATATATATATATATATATATATATATATACATATATATTATATTAGCTTACAGAAATACATGTCAGTATTGGATTAAAAGGTATAGCCATCATAATATATTGTAAATGTGATTATACATCTAAAAGGAGAAGGAGGAAAAAAAACCTCAGGCAACCAACCGATCAAGACAGAAATGAAGATAATGTGTTACTGCTCCCCAAGTGGGCTTTAGTGTGACACATTATGAACGCCACAAGCAAATACATCGGTGAGATATGAAAGACGGGCACGCGGCGCTTAAAGACAGCCTGCGGTTCTTCCCAGGGGAGCCTAAAGTAAAATTGAGGGTGGCGCCCCAGCATTTCATTTCTTTCCTTGACAGAATAGGACGCATATATATATATATATATATATATATATATATATATATATATAAATATGAAACATAAATTATATCATATCTTTAGATAAATGTATCCAGTATGCAATATCACAGGTTTTATGTGAATTTACTATTTTCTGGTATAATCTCACCGTTTTCTTCTCGAACCCCTATACTGTCATGTAACAAATAGATGACTCATCCATACACACTCAGACGAATGAAAAACTAGAAGCAGGAAGGAGCTGATAGGCATTAGTTAGATTTCAGAGTATTTTATTATGTTATTTTAGGTATTCTATCGGCCGAGCTTTCGGTCCGTTAAGTGGGCCTTCATCATTCAGGGGTGCATTAACATGCAAAAGGAAATGACTCCTCACAGCATTACTCTGCTTAAAACAATAGTTATATACGGGTAGGAGAATTACGATAATATTATGATATAATGCGTGTGATAGATTTACATGTGTGGTATCATATAATAATGATATAGTCATAGTGTACACGAACTATAAATCAATATATGATATTCTTTAGTATGCGTGTATTATAAATAGTTATGTTATTATGTATTAATTATATATCTATTATATATTTTATAATTTCATTAAATATGGATATAGGTGCGTACACGCGTAACTGCAGCAAGTATCACGATTGCAAAGCTGCAAGTACGTCATGTAACTGATTTTCAAACATAGTATAGACACACTCGGACATTTTTTCAAGACGTGTGTATAGACCTCCAAAGACGACTCCCCACAGTGTCGTGTAACATAACACACCGGAAAACTTGTCAACACACTCACGAAATACCCTCCCCCCCCACACACACACACACATACACACATACACACTCACATACTGAGCAAAATGTGTAAGTGGTGTTGATCGGAATTGAAAACGAAAAATAAGGAGGGAGAGAAAAAAAAGGCAATTAAACCTGACCTTGTTTGATTGAGGTTATTCTCACCTACAACGCTGTTTATTGTCGATTGTGGAGGCAGCCATGCAGTCTTGTCTAAATATTAGCATTTTCACCAATGTTGACCCGGTTTTTAGTCACCGATTTTCAGCCGTTTTCTGCATGGTTTTGTAAACAACGTTATTAGAAAGCACTACGACTACCCCCAGGAGCCTACTTTAGCGATTTGTATTGAGCGGGAGAGTATGAAGGAAGATGGAAATAGGCACATACAATGACGCGTTGTATGGGCAGCATGAATGAAGTCTTTGGTTAAGCGCATGAGGAAATTGGCAATGGCTAGGTATACATGTACGTACATTTTTTTTTTTGCTGCTCCTCTATGAATGATTATCATTGATTATTTTCAGTTCTGTATCATGTTTTGAGTGAGATCGATTGCCATCTATTGTTTCGATTACGATGTCTGTGACGTCACTCTCACAATATCATTATTATTATTATTTAACTATTATTATTATTATTATTATTATTATTATTATTATTATTATTATTATTATTATTATTATTATTATCATCATCATCATATCATAGTCCTTATGACAAAAATGATAAAGATGACGATTATCATTGCATTATTACCATCATTTTAATCACTATCATGATTACTACTAATCATCATGTCATGGTTATGATCAAATCTATGAAAATACAATGTATGTAAAACGAAAGATCAACACAAGAATACTAATTATACTGCACAAAGCCAGGAATGTTCAAAGGCACACTTTCACGGATGGCGAAAACACGAAATTTTCTATTGAAAGGAGCATTGAGGTTCCATGAATAGATTTATCAACAGCGTAATCACCTCCTAGTTATACACGATGCTGAAATCTAAGAACCAACACAACAGGAGGGCATTTTATCAAGCGTTTTGTCAGATTTTTTTTTTCTGATAATTTGCTCTCAGCCAATCAAATGCAAGAATTTCAGTAGCTTAAAACAGTTTGTCAAAAAAAGATATATCTTACAAAACGCTTGATGAAAAGCCTCCCAGGTTAAAAATAAACTGGCTATCAAATCATCCCTTGATTTTTTTCAATACAGTGTATACATTATAATAAATACGATATTGAAAAGAAATAAAAAAGAAGAAGAAGAAAATAATCAATCTGGATATTATGAATAAACCTAAACATACTGACCACATTATCTTAGATAGTAATGAATACTGCAATGGACAAAATAGTAGAAAAAAAAGGTACTATAACAGGCATGTTATTTTACAGGAGAATGCAAATTAATCATGAAACTTAATTGAAACTTGAAACTTTACGAAACGTAAATGGAGAATCTCATAGGCTTATAGTATTTGATATCAAACATTGAATATACTGAATAATCATGTGAATGTGACTGTGCAAAGTATAATATTATGAGCTTCACGTATTGCAGGATGTCTTATTACATATTTTCCCTGCGTGAATAATAACGTTGAAGGGATCGTTACCTAAATATCAAATCATACGATATGATATTGATTAGTTTTACGCGATACCCACTCGCTCAATATACCTCATTTTACAGGGCACAACGAGCAACAGCACCTAAAAACAACTACAAACGAACCAACTAAGTACAAGGAAATTTAGTAGATCAAATTAATTTGCGCGCTCTAACCGACGTGGAGAGGAAGTAATTGGAAGGCAAGAATATTATATCGGCCCTTTATGTATGCATTCTTTGTTTCTCGCTCTTGTCCCGTGCATATTCATATCAACTGAACCAAATCTAAGAAATAAGGACACCACTCGATAACGTTAACGATTGTTTCAGGTCTGAATGATATTATGCAATCGCGTGTTCACTTGACCTAGGGTCGCACGATCGACAACGGCCATCTCACGAATATCCCACATCGCACCGTGCGACCAACTCATCACGACTGTCATTCGTTTTTTATTGGCGAGACTGATTACTGTACATCTATAATAGCTTTCTATTTTGTAATTGCCACGGTCTACGGGTTGATGACCCATTTTACAACAGTATTCACATCTACTGAAAACGGATTTTGAATGACACTGTGCGAATGATTATTATAATCATCAAACCACCTCGAGACAGTTTTATTTTTTTTTAGCGTAAAAAGTCAAGCAACGATATTTTTAACTCTTTCATGGCAATGCATAAGTACAGTGTTTGTCATTGTCATACCGCGGTACTCAAAATACCAGCAGTGGTATAGAAATACTGATGCGTGTCAGTGGAAGTGGACAAACTAAATATTAATGATGTTGCCAACATACAGTTCACAGTAAAGGGCTCATCTATTGAAAAGGATTCGAGTCTTTTAGTTTAAAAAGAAAAGTCAAGATGAAAGAAAGTGTTACAAGAGAAATTAGAGTGTTGAACGTTTACTGTGCGTGTAAGCAAATGACTTCAAATCTGTAGTCATGGAAATACTTGTATACTAAAAACGTGCACATACAATGATATATATATATATATATATATATATATATATATATATATATATATATATATATGAATGAATAAATAAATGAATAAATGTAATGTATGCATATAATATATATACATTAAAATAATCAACGTTTTTAAAGAAAGATCGTCATCAAATAAATCCAACTTAAATCCTTTCAGCGATACTTTACTCGTCACATAAAAAGAACTAGCTTTGAAGGTATGATTAAAATCATAACATATACTTATTTTTTATATACCAATAATTTTTCTCAACAGTTTCAATCTCAGATATCTCAAGTTGACAAAAATAGATACATCGGTTTCGATATTTAAACTCATCGTATATAAGATACATAACTCTGGATCCAATTTTAGGTTAACATTCTGCATATAAGCAATGTCAGCAGTAAATCATGCGACTGAATGGGATGTAGTTAAAAACGTTAAGGAGACACAACGTGTCTCCCTAAGGTCCTGTGTCTTGCGTCTCCATATAAAATAAAGTCATTATCAACACATAATGTATCCCTAAAGCTTGATCCTATAGATAGATAGATAGATAGATAGATAGATAGATAGATAGATAGATAGATAGATAGATGGGCCTAGGAAGAGAGAGATAGATTATTTGTAGAGAACGGAAAGAGTATCTCTCTGTCTTTATTTTTATGTATGATGAAAGCGACCAAACGAGAAACACAAAATGTGAAGGCGCGATAAGCGAGCACGTAATATCGACTGTCTACCGTCCGCATTCTTTTAGGTCTTTTTAAAGTACAGAGACCTACAGACGTGCTATTATTGCTTTACGTGTGAATTTGCCAGTCGACCAAACATTTTTTTTTTTCAATTATGTTCCCGCCACATGAATGTGTGGTAGCGTACAGATGATGTTGATGAAATACCCAAATCAAGTACTTGTGTTTCTCGAGGAGGTTCTCTTATTGTATGGCGACTCTTTAATAAACAACACATAAAGGAAAACCGCGATATAGTGATTTAATTCCATCATTTGCAGATTCGCCACCATTTTGTGAATAGTGCCAACAAGGAAGCTCTTGGCAAGAATGCAACAAACACACACACACATACGCACGAACGCACACGCGTTCATAAGTATTTCGTGTTATTAGATTCATGATTTCATGAAGTGTTTGTTCATTAAAGTGTGCGTATATCTCGCATCATATTGATAGCTGACAAGTCTCGTGTACTATGAGCGTGTTTTTTTTTTTTTTTCAGCCAACTTGACCACAAACCAAGAGAATGTGATGTGCACTCCACAACGGTGTACCGTACCATAATTACATGCATTAGATTGTTGTGAGCTGTAAAAATAAGGGAGAAAAAAAAAACCCGACAAAACGATGAACAAAAAAGCTAAAAACACGGGAACTAACTGTCGCGCCTCCCGCACTGTTCTCTCAGCCGCCAAAGGGAAAATGGTGGCGCGCAGCCATTAGCAAAAACGATTATGGAATTGATGAGTGTCACGACTCCATGGTAGAATTATTCCCATGCGACTATCGACGCACATTCATTCGGCTGAATATATCACGCGCTGCGATATTGATGGCTATGTCGTATCAATAAAGAAGCAAGCATATCAATTCACCTCCATTTCGTTGATGTATTTGTACATTTGTCTTTTGTCAGGGAAATGCAAATTCATTTGATTCTATTTTGTATAAATGTCATCACTTTTCAAACAGAGATGTGCCATAATCTATTTTCTTGTTTGCTTTTTTTCTCGTTCATTGCACATTGCTTACGAGAAAATCGTATCGTCAATCATCAACTCTGTACTTGTCTTGAAACTTACAAAATTGTATCACTGTTCGTAAGTTGTTTTTCATTGCATTGTTGTATCACTAGTATGTGCATTCAAATGTTGTAATCACATGTGTTGGAAATGAAATAAAACGAAACGAAAAAAAAATGGAGCTTTTTAAAAGCTCCCAATGTCACGCCTATATAAAGGCTGGCGCTGTTTTGTCAAATCTATGGGCTTCTTGAATTGTTCCTTGCGATAGTTAATGGGAAAAAGTGATGACTTTTTTTTTTCTGAAGAAGTTATTCTGAAGCCATATCACGTCAACACATGAAATTTCTGTGATGTTTCCATTAGAATTTTTTTTTTTCGCATCATAGTCATGATAAAGCTACCGTATATGCCTGTCCAGAAATTTGAGGTCTGAAATGTAAGATAATGTTACGAGAAAATCGCCTTGAGTATCTGTCATGGTTTATATCCACTCATGTACATTTCTTTGCTTAGCCTTCACGTATTATGAAACCAATAAAAATGACTATGGATGATATACTTCTGTGCAGTAAAAAGGGTCATTTGTACACGCAGGACATGCCGGTTTCTAAACTCATGGAGATAAGCATCTGGGATGTAATGATTATTCAAGTAATCCTTATAAATGATGCCTGCTAGGACATATCCACCTGACAATATCAATGGAAGAAGATAGTTAATACATTCAGTGCAGAGTAATGACATGAATGTTTTCCCTCATTTAACGTTTTTAATTGATTGACCATTATGGTCACCTGGCCTACGCAAGTTCACCCTTTGAACATGACTGATGAATTCATATATTGTTACGGTGGGCAAGCCTATATGCATTTTGTCGCTGTAAAAACGAGTGAAGTGTCTTACCAACTGAGTTAAAAAGAAAGGTTATATGTCTCCCTATATAATATGCATGTGAACTAAGTCCAAACTGGCTTATTTTCACAAGCCTCTGTTGATTAATTCTGCCAAAATTTAACCAGATAAAGAAATTACAACTCCATTGTATAGGCACTTCCTTCATTTTGTCATAAGTAATCTGTCTTACATCGCTTTAATGCCTGCATCTTGCCATGTCACGTTCAGGTATATTCACACACTTTCTTTTTTAATGATATTTTTCATATTCAATATCAGGCTCTTTTTCACGGTGAAATTAGTTTGAACAAGAATAAGCACCTAGTCTTCTCATCTGTACTGTTGAATCACATTCTTTTTTTAAACATACAATCTGCATAAATCCCAGAAAAAGCTTCCTTGATCTGATTAAACTAATCAATATCTGCTACATAACACACACACACACACACACACACACACACACACACACACACACACACACACACACGTCTATTCACAAATGCAAATGTATATGATTATTACTCATACCTCTGTATGTATTTATGTGTATGTTTGTATGTATATATAAGTATACATTATTGTATGTGTGTACATTTTTGTGATTCCCCTGTCGTTGATGCAATATCAGTTATCTCTGCAGTCAATCGTATACAATTACATCTAATATGACATTCTTGTGCAGCAAAAGCCACTACATTTTGTACGTTAAGTTCAAGATATGTATACATGTATGTTAGTCTAAATCTGAGTCCATATCATGGAATGACAATACCCCATTTGATTACCACTAGCTCATCTGCCCTTGTCTTTCTCCGTTCCTTGCAGGCCAGGCGTCGGGGAGGCCACACGGGAGCGATGGCCCATTGTAACGCCGCGGCCAGCAACGCGCACTGTTGACAATTACTGCAAGTGCGAGTCACGGTGCGCCGCTGACGATGCCGTTATTCGAAGTCCTACAGGGAGCATCATCGAACTATAATAATACAATACTCACAATACACATATACACATGAAAATGGCGCTAATAATGCTTTCGAGTTGGCGCCCGGGTCAGCCTAGTAATGAGATTCTGCACAGAAGTTTCAGCATCCAGATACACTTCTTCGAAGAAACATATCTCCAGGGATTTCAATGGTCACCTATGAAAACTCTACTGGCTTTCGCAAAAAACACAGCCCCAATCTAGGGTACTCCAAACGCGGAATACTCGCTGATGTAAAAGGTCGCCAGCCGATGCAATTACGCCGACAGAGCGGCGTGACTGAGACCATTTCACCGACTCTTTATCTACAGCGAGGGATAGTCGACGTCTCATACTTGTAACAAGGCATAGACTTTATTCATTTTGCGTCTATTCATTTCTTAATTTCATTTTTAATGAACATGAATTTCTTTTACTCACAAGGAAATGGTGGGACAGTTAACACTAAAGGAGATATCATGGAAAGTGTTCGAGGAAATAAGACAGGACGATGAAAGTGGGAGTGAGATTTGAGGAAAAAAAATGCAAACCATTCTATCTGTTTTCATTCTGATGAGTGTTAACCGAAAACGTTAATCACCACCCTCTTGACGGATTCAATGAAATCATGCTATCGCGGATTTGCTGAGAACCGCAAAGCTATAAAATATTCCGCTTTGGATTCGTGAGCATGGATATTTTGCAGAACACTTTTATCCTGTCACAAATTGTTAACTTGTTTTATGTGATATTGCATCAAGACATGGGGGGGGGGGGGGGGACGACTTAGAGTTGATTGATTGTGAGTGTAACACCTGTAGAATTTCGGGTACAAATTGATAAATATTTTTATCAAAGTAATGAAGTTTATGTGATACCAGACCTGTTTCAGTCGAGTTTGTGACGTAACATATACAAATCATCACTTTTTTAGCGATGTATACCTCCCACATCTTTTTTAAGTCTTTGTGTGCTTTGGGTGCAAATTGGCGCAGAAAGCTGAATAACATTATACACACTGTCCCTAACACAGAAAGGGTTAAAAGGGAAATGTAAATACAGTGTATATGATTTTGACTTAGCATGATTACCCTGGGAGGTATTCAGAGACTCCGTTGGCCCATTAGACCAAATGCGAATTAGGGTTCACGAAATGACGTCATAATGCGGAATGGCCATAGCGTCTTGCGGTGGAAAAGTCATGCATTGGTTGCTTTGTGTGCGTTTATTTTTAATGTCATTATGTTTTATTTCATTGTTATGCTTTCGTGTATCTTTTTCTTTCGTGGTGGTCCATTCATTTTGTTCTCATTTACTTTATTACTGGGGGATCCGTTCAATAGTGCTCACAAGGTTGCCTCCACACTAAGAGAATTCCAGTCTCCATGGCCGGTCTTTTTCTTCGGAACAGGATATCTGTGTATAATCGGAATGGGTCATTGTTTCACCATGAGGAGAGTCTCTTATAATGATAGCCCCAATTAAGGAAAGTGAGTTCTACCAATGTGGGCATTATATCATAACATAATGTAGTGAATACAAAATATAGCCCCAGTACTTGATCTTTCAGCGACTGGTGCGCTGAAACTATAATTTATGACGATGAATCATCAGTTTGTTCCTTGATAGAACGCGCTTGCTCACAATCACCTATTATCTTTGTTTTTTTTTGCATTCTTTATTCAAAATTCGTTCAATAGTATAATGATCATATTAAAAAAAAAGAGACGAACACACAGGCACACACATTTGTATATTTATATGATATTCGCTGTGCCTCCAATATAGAGAAATGGCTCTTAAAAACATTAAGAAAATTTAAATCTTACCCGCAGCTTTTTATCTTTTTTTTTTGCGCACTTGTTAAACAATTTTGCATTTTAAACAATAAAGTGCATGT
Source organism: Diadema setosum (assembly GCA_033980235.1). Taxonomy (NCBI): domain Eukaryota; kingdom Metazoa; phylum Echinodermata; class Echinoidea; order Diadematoida; family Diadematidae; genus Diadema; species Diadema setosum. The sequence goes on along the minus strand of CM067066.1, from coordinate 20,289,017 downwards.
CAAATGAATTATGCCTCTATCCATGTTGGTAAGAGGATATATAGTTTAAAAGCATGCAGTAAATGAGAATGACAACAACAACAGCAGCAAAAACCTCTGTGTATGCAATAAAATCGAATTTGTGAAATGTATTTTTGTGCGTAATTATTATCGTCCTCTCTGCAGCGAAATAAGGATAAATATACTTGGATTTGCCTCTTTGGAAGTTTTATATGTAGGCCCTATATTATATTGTTTCTATGGATACATGAATAAATGACTTCTGAATGTACAGTTTGGGATTTATGCAAAGTTGTAAAGGACAGATCCCAATTGTGAGATTAAAACGCGAAAGTGTCCGAGGCATGCTCAATTTCCTTTGTCGCTATTTTTAGTTACCGATATGAATGACACGACGACCGCAAAACATACATACGGATGATAAAGTGCAGATCAAATTTTAAAAGTAATAATGGCTGCGGGAACGAAGTAGATAGCACCTCGTTTTCGTAGAAGCGACCAGGATGTCGATGTATCCATAACAAGGATGGTTCATCGTTTCATTATTTGCTGGAGAATGTTCGGAAACGTATTGTATAAAAATAGTTTACAGATGTATGCAGGCAATGTGCACTCATGTGATGTTTTTCTGCTTTTGAAATTGATGATTTTTTTTTCGTTGCCATGGTACCTTCTAGAGGAGAACTTTTTTTTAAGGAATACAAAGAAGCAATATTGCTGTTAGTGTCAGGAGAAAATTCTACGTGTCATCGATTGGAAATGGCTAGTATATCACGTATAATGGATTAACATATGTGCGTTCGTTTATTTGCTCCGCATTCCTTTGTGATGAGAACAGTTTATTAAGCTAATGCGATGAAAGCTTTACACGAAGCAGAGAAGTTGCGGAATTACCGGACATTACAGGGATAGTTTATCTGCATCCATCAACCCATGTAGTTATCATCACGAGAAAAGTTTTGTAGACTGTTACGTAAGGCACTACGATACTTCCCTGTGACGTAATAACCCCTACTAATACTTCATATGGTGCGAGCCAAACTTCAAAACTTCCGATCGGATTCACATTATTAAAACCTGTGTTCCGTTTACGCAACAATCTCTTTCTGTATGCATTTGGCAACAATTTTCTCTTTCACTGACCATTTACATAGATGTGTGTGGGGTGTTTTTTTTTTCAGATTTCTTTTCGCTGTCACATTTTGATTCAAGAAACTTATATTATTCACTTCTCGTTCACGGATGTCTTATGATATCATATCTATTTCTTCCCTCTTATTATCTACATTTCATTTTCATAAACGATACTAAAAAAACAAAAAAAAAAAACTCCCGTTCTTGTCTGTTTTTAAAATCTTGTTAGCTTGATGATGTAGTGTATATGTGACTATTTTATTTTAAAAAAATCAACACTTGAACATCACCATGTCTTACGCAAAATGCGGAGGTAATCGGTAATCGGAGAGTACGTGTATATTTTCTCAATTTTAAAGTACTTGATTGTTTCTACGCAGATTGATGGTGCTACTTTATGCTCATTTGCTACGGGGAATCAGTTTCAGAATTCTTTTCTCGTTTTCTTTTGTTGTCCGGCCGAGTGCAGAGCGTAGGTCCTACTGAGGAATTGTGAAGCCACTAGTATATTATGAGAGAACGTGGTTATGTTAATGATCGCCAAACAACGTATAAAGTGGTTGTCACTGACATTCCATGCTTGTTTGAATGGACATGCTGTCCAGTTTCGACTAACGGATTCTATGAAAAGCTCTTCAACACTTCTTTCTAGCGTCTGTTGAATACTGATATTATGTTTGATACAGACCCATATATTCATTTCTGTGTCCCCCTCTTTCTCTCGCTCCCTCTATGCACATGTATATGTAAAACTATCAAACTCGTATCTGCCAAAGCAGACCGATGAAAATGTGTTGTAACTCATCGTTGTGTTAAATAATAAGCCAGTAGATATTTCATGAAATAAATATTGATGTGTATATAAACGAGTAGCGATTTTGTCTCATGTCGCCCCAAACAATGTATACTTGTAAATAAATGCTGCCTTGTACAGTGAATGGCTCAATAATTCACATTGTCTATTATTGTTATCATTCTATCAACTGTGCTGCTTCGCCTTAAACTCCGTCAATCACGTAGATGTTCAGTTTTATTTAGGTTTTCTAATTTTTAATTTTAATTTTTTATCGTTTCTGTCACTACAGTCGGGATGGTCACTTCAAACAAAATTCCTGAGATTACTGTGATTAGAGGTTTTCCAAGGACAATGATAGATTACTATTCCTCACTAAAATATTTTTTCGTCAGATTTATAAAGTTCAACTTCGTCATGATTTGTAATTGCACTTGAAATCGATATCAGTAGTCACTGTCTGAGAAGTTCGGCTTGAAAGAAGGGTCCTGTGATTATTTTTGCTTCATCTTCTTTGACAATTTTTACAAAATCTACCCCACCACTTATATATGTTAGTAGTATTAATGAAAGTTTATTATCCGTTTTTAATGTGTCTTTCAAACTCTCAAGACTTAAATAGGCAATTCGCGCAGAATATCAAAGATGTCCATGTAATATAGCGTCTGCGCTTATTCAACCGTGTCTACCAGTTGCATTATAATGGCTTCACATTACATGACACCAAGATCTCGTGAAAAAAAAAATCCCTGTGAAATAAATATGAGGAAATTTGTGATAAAGTAACAGGTTTTTGTTACCTGGAACACGCACTTTTGATGATAAAAATATCACTGACGCCAATCGTTACCAAACTGTCACGGCATTGCACAATCACAATTCATATCAAGATCTTAGGTAATCGTCCGGGTCGTTGTTGTTTTTTAAATTGAATCAGAGGATGCTTGGATTTCAAGGTACTGATCTCTTTATAATCGTATTTTGCATGATTAAAGGTACTGTTTACCACTGGGAGTAGTGATTTAAAAAAAAGTTCGAGATATCACATTTGTCGCATATGTGTAGGTCACTTGTATCACAAAACATCCTACCATGTAAAAATTTTGCAGTAAGGTCTAAAATATAAGAAGATATCACTATTTTTTCTCAATAAACCATAACTGTAGACGGTTTGGTCTAGAAACATTTTTATTATAAGTATTGTTCACATTATGTTTATTTAACAATACTTAACATTAATTGTACTGATTCAAATTTTTACGTTGGTTGTTTCTATCCCAAACTCACATTTTAGAAATATTTTGAAGCACTAAAGCTGGGTAATGGTAAATTATGCCTTTTACATGCGTTGCTGTGGAAAAACATCCTAGCCTCTGGTTAGAGTACTATATTCTGTAAATAGAAAAACCTCTTCAGAACTGTCAATCAACACCGATGCATCGCGTGATGCCTCTTCGAGGACGTGTAATTTGCTATTACATTTTGAAAGTCAGTTTGTGAGCATTTTTTCTGATTAAAGTCAAATGGCTATTTGTTTCGAAAGCAAAACGAACCAACAAAATGATCGCAACCAAATACGGAAGTCCAAGAGTCAGATTGGCTTTTCAGAAAATGAGAGGGAGTTTTGAGATGAGCGAAAGAATCACTGAAACACTTCCTCAAAATAGTCCTTGACTTGACCAACTCTCACTGCTGGCAAAAAACCTGCTCTTAAAGTAGCCCATCCTCCTCCATTTCTCAGCTTTTTTTTTTTTTTTTTTTTTTTTGTTCACGACGAAAATGCAAGGTTTCCTGCTAATAATTCACGCAGTAGTCCCCGTGCCATATTTTGTATTTGTTTTGAAACGAACTTCCATTCTTGTTTTGTTTCTTATTGTATTGTAGGGTTATTATAAATACATAAAAAACTTATGTGTATATCTTTTGAAAGAACTTCTTATATTTCTTGTGAGTTTTCGGGCGGTGAAATTGTGCTCAATTATCATTATCGTGATACGATGAATTTTTATTCAATCAAAGTAATAAATCATAGGACATAAAAAAAGCTAGGGACTTAATACTTGTAATCCAGTGTTATTCTACGATTGCTGTTCGTATGTAATTTTGGAGACGACAATGCTGAGCTTTCTACCAATAACTTATTTCTTAATGTCAGTTTAAAAAGGTGTCTTATGACATGAATATTAAAAATCAATTTGATAAAATGTGCAAATTATGGAACCAATAAGACAAAACAAAACAAAACAACAAAACGTTCATAATCAACGCAATAACAATTAGCATTTCAACTAGTCTGTCTTAAAAAAAAAAAATCCTATCCATGCGTTTGAGTCTTCTATAAAATTTGTTGATCCGCCTGGTCCATTTTGTACGTGTGTGTGTATGTGTGAATACGAGTAATGTGGCAACATTTTTTTTAAATTCGAATTACACATGTTTACCGCATATAAATTATGAAGGTAGAGTTGGTCTTTAATGTATTTATAGAGTGGCATCATTTTCTTTGTAGTTCACTGTACTGATCTCCCTATACCATCAATTCTTCGCAATAAAGTAAACAAAACTTCATAGTATTGTTTATATAACACGCACCGCAAACCATGGGCAAGGATATAGTGCATAACACAACAATCATATGTGGCTGCGGTTTTTCTCAGTTGAGTATTTGATTACATTTCTTTTGATAATATAAATTAATCTAATTAGACATTGTTTTGTGGGGTTTTTTTTAATTCTTAAACTCTAAAGGGCTTTTTACACTTGTGTTTCTTAACCCCGGACTTTCTCTGACCCAGGACTATCGTTAGTCCCGTACCAATTTTTCTGCTTTTTACACTCGCCAATTAGTCCCGTACTATCTCTTGTCCGGGGCTAAGGAGAAAACTGACCTTTTTACACTCGTATTTCTTAGCCCCGGACTTTCCAAACCACATGAATATTCATAATTACGCTGTGTACTGTACACGTACACGCACGCACCGGCAGCACTTGATTACCTCGTTTCTGATTGGTCAGTGAGGGTCGGACTTCGTCTCCGTCGCTTAGCCCAGGATTATTTTTTCGTTCTGTTTACACTCACTTGCTTGGCACCGCAATTGCGGTGCTAGCCCCTGCTATTTTGCAAGGCCAGATAGTACCGTACTATCGGTGGGGCTAGCCCACTTTGGCAAAAACGAGTGTAAACAGAAAGTGGGCTAAGGATAGTCCCGTACCAACGGTGGGGCTAAGGCCCCCCCCCCCCCCCCCTTATCCCCACCGTTGGTCCGGGGCTAAGCAAAATTTTACAAGTGTAAAAAGCCCTTAATTGAACATGAATGCATGTGATACAGCTCATGTAAGGCGAACGCGGAATACTCTTAATCTATGTTGTCTGTTTATTCAGAGGGACTTTCCGAAGACTTTCCATGTTCTCCGAGTTGTTTCCATATGATTTTAACACACACACACACACACACACACACACACACACAAAGTCACATACATTATACGCTGCTTGACAGAGTTATCAATACTCGTTCCAAAAACACTTCAAATCTCCATGAACTTTCCCCCGCCGTTTTGGTATCAGGATGGTGTTTTACAACGATCTTTGAAAAAGGTCGATCTTTAAAAAAGGTTAAGATCAGCTTAAAGTTACGGTATACCACTGGTTTCCCTGTTTAGTTTTATCTGCCTTGAAACCTCCACTTCAAATTGTTCTAAAAAATTCAGAGAAAATTCCTTTGTCACTTATTTTATTTGTAAATTAATGGTAGCCTGAAAAAGTCTCTAAACTTGTAATTTTCATCAGGAAGTGAGAATACCATCGAAGATACATACAGTAAACCATAAATTAAAATTGATCTTAACTTTTAAGATCGGCTTAAATTCTTTGTGCCCCCCCCCCCCCAGCTTGCGCCAAAATCCCACTGTAAGAACTCAGTGAACAAGGACAGTCCCATTCCCAATCTCACAGTCCTAAACAAAACAAACAACGAAGACAAAACGGGCATTAAAGTTAAATTTTGGTTTATTGCTTTTAACTCAAATCACCGTGTACACATTCGGTGTAATACAAACGTGATATCTTGTGCAAATTTACCATGTATTCGTTCGTATATACCACACGAGTACATTTTGAGATAGTGTTAGCTACATCTATTTTTTTTTTCTCGAAATGCTCCAAACATGATATCTGCATGTGACGGACGTAGAAATCTAATTAATTTAATTTAATTTAATCTAATTAATTAATTTTGAAAGCAAATCATAACACATAATCATCCAAATAAGAATATTCTCTTCCTCTATATATACCATCCACTTGAGTGCGTGTATATAATTTTAACTACATACATGCATACATACAAACATACATACAAACACAGGCCTACTGAATATACTTACGTTTGGTATCCCCCGAAGTGTATGCCATGTTGTGTGTGTAATAATTATTCAATCCAAGCATGAATTGCATTTCCACAGATGCAGTAAACCTAAAATGACATACAATGCCAAAGGAAAAGCTCCAACAGGATTAAGCAAAGGTCCATGCATAATGTGACATCAATAACGAAGCAGTAAATTTCCTTTCCCAATTCCCTTCATCAAAGCAACACAGGAACATGGTTACATGGCTCAGGGCAGAATAGTCTCTTTTCTAGACATTGCTTGAATAACACCTTCTGAAGGCTCGTTATGCCGAAGGTTTGTTAATGGGAAAACGAAGTAAGATCAGTCATTCTGAAGAGTCGTTAGTAAGCACTTTTTTTTTTAAATTTTCGGATTAACAAACCTTATTTCCATTCCGGTTTAAGGATTTGATACCTTCGGAATAACGCCACATAAATATGTTCTGATTAACAAACATCTGTAACAAATTATGTAATTTGTGTGTTTCGAAATAACGAACTTTTTCGATAACAAACATCAACCTCTCCTCCCTAACCCCCACTCCTCTACCTGGAAGACGTAAACTATATATATATATATATATATATATATATATATACATATATATATATATATGGTGAAAACTTTGATCAAAGAAAATGGGTTTCCATCGGGATTCGAACCCGAGACCTCCGGATTACTAATAGACCGGTGCTCTGCCGACTGAGTTTAAGTTCAGTGTTCGTCCCATGAGGGTAACCCTTGATTCTCTTTGCTCGTGTGCTCAGAAGCTATAGTGTGTGTATGTGTGCCACACACACACGCGCGCGCGCACATACACACACACACACGCACACACACACACACACACACATTAACCTTACATAAATCCATAGGATGTAAGTTAATCAACTTTGGGATAAATACAAGCGATCGCCGAAGCAATGCAGCTTTTTTGTAATATATAGGCCTATATTGAAACAAAGAAAGGGAAAACTTACCAGAAACAAATGATAATAGTGAAAACTTATGGGACGAACACCGAACTAGGGCTTTCTATAGCTCTGTCAGTAGATCACCGGTCTAGTAATCCGGATGTCTCGGGTTCGAATCCCGATGGAAACCCAATTTTATTTGCTCAAAATTTTTAATATTTATCATTTGTTTCTGGTCAGTTTTCCCTTACTTTGTTTCAATATAATTCGTGTATGTATATATATGTTTATATATATATGATACATTTATATATATTTATACATACCATCTTCGTCTACATATTTATTTGCAACGCCATGCATCATTTCAATCAAGAAAATGGATCCTTACCTAAAAAGAAATCAACTTAATGCTAAAGGCTCATGAGCGAAATTGGTCATTCAAACAGTCATTTTGTAAAAAGATTTAGAATTGCTTGAGGTGATAGCCAACATATCGACATGACATGTAGAAAGTAATAACAAATATTTTCTGAGAGTCTTTATTTACACAAAGCGGTTGTTTTATTTTAATTACTACACACACACACACACACACACACACACACACACACACACACACTCACACACACATACACACACAAATGGAGTTCTTTTTACATCCATGACAAAAGTCCTGAAAGGATATTGGTAATCAATCGTTCAAATCTCCATAAATCACGTTGGGAATTCATGTTCAGAATAAGATTACCGCAGAGCATAACGGACGTTTGAATCTTAAGTTGAGCCAAACTATTCCTGTTTATTGAGCAAATCAATGTCAAAAATCGGTGTTATATAGCCTATCATACCAACGTTAAACAAGGTTCGTATCTATTGCATACGTTGGATACGTCAGCGAAAAACATATATTAGCTGCAGGACAGACTTCTGTAAACCTCTAGAATGGTTCCTACATCAAGCCCCAGTCACATAATGCTCTGCGTCCGGCGTTACGTCCAAAAAAGTCATTTTTTCCGCGGACCCCAGCGGATCCTTTGCCGTCACCAGAAATTTGTACAAAACATGCGGGCAAAAAATGCGGGCGATACGGACAGATACGACCAGATGCAAACACTTGCGTCCACTTGCGGATATTCTTACGAATTGGAACATAATAGTTCTGAACACTTGCGGATATTTTCGGATAGTTACGAATAGTTACAGATTGTTATTAATAATTATGGACAATTTGGTTTTCTCTTAAGCCCCAGTCACATAATGCTCTGCGTCCGGCGTTACGTCCAAAAGAGTCATTTCTATTGCGGACTCCCGCGGATCCTTTGCCGACACTAGAAAATTTATTCAAAACATACCGAGAAAAAGTGCGGGTGATACGGACAAATACGATCAGATGCGAATACTTGCGTCCACTTGCGGACATTCTTACGAATTGGCACATAATAGTTCTGAACACTTGCGGAGAGTTGCGGATATTTTTGGATAGTTAGGGATAGTTACAGATTGTTATAGATAATTGTGGACAGTATTGTTTTCTGTGACGATCCCTGCTAAGTCAGTGTGTTATGACAGCAAGGTTATCACATAGTGGACTGTCTTACATTGTGCACTGGCATGACTGGGGAAAACTGAAATTCAATTACGTACAATTTGTGGAAAAAAAAATCGTAATCCTTTAATTTGCTTTGCAATGATAAAAGATATATGAAATTTTGAACTTGAGGTTTAAATTTTATTTGTGCAACTCAAACATGAATAAACGTCATAAATGTAAAGAATATATTGTGACCGTGCATCACAAAACGAACAAAAAGTCGCACACACTGATTTTGTTTGAGGATTGAAAATAGGTGAAATGGGTCAACCGAGCCCATCTTGACTTGGCTACCCTGGGTAAATAAGGCTTTATCATTATTATTATTATTATTATTATTATTATTATTATTATTATTAATTTCAGTTTAATCAGATAATCCCCTCATTGTTGTTACTCCGGTGGTTTCCATCCTGTTTTTTGTCCCATTCATCGCACAACCAGCACGGCTTGATAAAGATTAAGCTCTTGAATAGACACTGTACTTCGGAGCCTCTTTTCTCAGTTTGCACTTTTTCTGAGTGTGTGCATTCTTTCCACTATTTAGATAGGTTAGGAGAGTCCATTTGATTTGAGTAATACATCACTTTAAAGCTTAAAGTCTGCTCTTTCAGAAAATGCTCTCAACTAAAATTTCATGTGTGGCGACTTTTTGTGTGTTTTGTGATGCAGGGTCACATAATTATAACATCACTATACCACAAATAAAATACAATATAGATCGAAAAGTTAAACATTAGAGTAAGAAAATATTACTTGCAGTCATGGAATAGACAAACTGTGGTTACGCTGTCATTGTTCAGCGAAATTCATGACTTACTGGGTTATGTTAAGGAGATATTTATGATAAAGCAATGCTTATTAAATCTACAGAAAAAAAAGACATCAAAACTTTCAAACACCCCTCCCACACCCAAATACAATATCAAGTCATCTCTTGAAGTAATGTATTTTCTGTTTGAATTTCTTGTATGCATGTCATTTTGTAATGCGCAGTAAAGTATATTATCATAGTAGCTGCGCAATATAAATGTCCTTTATTATTATTATTATTATCATTATTATTATTATTATTATTATTATTATTATTATTATTATTATCATTATCATTATTACTATCATTATTACTATTATTATTATTATTATCACATACAAAAAAATGTAATACACATTCGATGGAGCGTAAAGTGCATGGGTAAGACTATAGAGAAATACTAAATTCGTTCTCATTTTATATAGTTGCCCCTGTCCCACACCTTCCCCGGCCAGAAAAGTGAATAAAATGCTATCACCCCATCCCCTACCCAAAATATTGCTTTTTTCGAAAAATATGCATTCGAAGAGTACAAGAAAAAAAGTTCAGCACCAAGAGTCAACCGATGTCATGAGTATACATGGTATATGGGTGCAACTTAAAATGACCAGTATAGTGGGAGAAATTTCATAATTTGACCATGCAGTTCTGCCTCTCCACCGCTCCGACTGTGTTGTAGTATTCCTTCAGGTAAAGGCGTTGCAGCTT